>APFE030485164.1:75543-124727 GCA_000404065.3 Pinus taeda
TTTCCATTCACTTCCAACAATGCAACAAATCGATCACTAAGAGAAAATATAACAAATTCTCTAATGCACTAATTTCACCAAGATAAACTAATGCAAATCAATTCCAAAACCTTTTTTATTTTTTTATTTTTGTGTAAATGCAAATCAAAGAAAAACTGATCTAAATCTACGATTGATTTTTCAGAATGTAAACTATGCAATTGTAATCTACGCACAATTCACTTGAAAAGTATGCAAATGTAATCTATGCACATTTTTCATTCATATTCTGAAAATGAGAATTCTATTTATGCAAATGTAATCTATGCAAGAGAATTCTCAAACACAAGATGATTCTAATGTAATCTAAGAACCAATCAAGTGCAAATCAAGAAAATTGGGTGAGAGTTCTAAAGATCAAAAAATAAAAACACTCAACTCGCTAGTCTTCTCTACCATTGTTATTTTTGACTTGTCATAGCTCACCTCTAGCTTGGCTAGTCTTTCTTTTGCCTCCTTGAGCTCTGACATTTGAGCTTCTAGCTCTTTCATTGCCTTCATCATTTCTTCCATCCTCATGTTGGTCTCTGGCTCTATTGTTGCTACTGCTGTAGCATCTGTAGTTGCTGTACCTGTTGTTGGAGCTAGCTTAGTGGGAGGGATTGCTGCTGTGTCTGTGGGGGGAGCAGAGACAATTGTTGGAGTTGTTTCAGGTGGCTGGGAGGTCGAATCTCCCTGCTTAGCTTGCAATGCTTTCTCCAAATTTTGCTCTGTCTGCATTAGCCTTTGATTCATTCTCATCAACAAATCCATTACATCCTCTTCTGCTTTTTCTTGTGCTAGTTCTGTTGTTTGTGGATGCATGGTGACAGGCAGCTTCAATTTCTTTCTAAGGGCAACAAAATCTTCCTCCTTCTTCTTTATCAATGCTTTGATTCCCTTGGCATCCTTGGGATCATGTCCCAACTCAATAATTATTTCTTCCAGAGTCTTTATTCTGTTGTCTTGGGCTAGAGAAGAGATATCCTCCAAATCCAATTGAGCGGATGTACTACTCAATGACTCTTTTAATTGGTGGGCCAGCATTGCCTTGTCTGCCAATGTAGCATAGACCATTTCACCCATTTGTTTGTGCAATTCTATTTGGTCCATTGGGTGTATATCTTTGGCAAGGACCTCTAGATTGGTCCTTATGTAGTCAGCTGCAGACTGTGGTTGCTGAACCTTGGGCTTGAAATGACTTAAGATCATTTTCTCCTCCTTGATGTCATAAGCTGCCATTAGTCTTTGCTGTTTGGAGGGTGTCATCTTGAGATATTGATCATACAACTGAATTCTTAATGACTCATTTTGAGTATTAATCTCCATAAATGATTGTTTGATATCTGATCATTTCTTGGCTTGTGACCTTGAGGAGGAGACTTCCATTCCATGTTGCCTCTCCACTTCTTGTCTGTGAGAGCTAGAAAAAGTCTGTTGGTTGATGGTCCTCTCTGCTCTTGTGCTTTCAGTGATTTCTTCCACAACGTCCTCTTCAAGTAGAGGATCTACCCTTTGCCTTTTGGCCTCTTGTTGTTCTGTTGACCCACTTGCAGGTGTGGTCTCTTCTCGGTTTCTTTTCTTACTTCTCTCCTCCGGAAGAGGAGTCTGCAGTGCTGGTACTTCTGGTGCTTGTGCCTGTAGTGAAGGGAATTTCCCTTGACAGTGTTCTTTTGAGGTAGTTGGTTGTTCTTCCATTGTTTCTTGCTCTGCAACTACTAACTCCTTGCCCTTTGTTGTCCCTATTGTTGGTGTAGTCCTTTCCTGGGCAACTTGTTGTGAAGTTGTAGCAGTTGATGAGCTTTCCCCGGTTTGCTGTGGTATTTTGAATGACACCTGCCCAAAAGAATCTAAGTCAAGATTTTTTTCCAATTTTTTCATAGTTTGTTCCATTTTCTCTTCCTCAGTTAACTCTTCAACTAGTGTGCCCTCCACCCACTCATCTTGGTTGGCAAACTTTTCTATGTTAGGGACGTTGCAATGTTCATAGGGTGCCAGCCTATATTTTACCCTTCTTGCATTGATAAAGCCATTTGGGTCATAAGGTACCCACCAAAAGCTTCTCTTGAGTTTGAGTGTTTGACCCAATATTTCATCAGCATCCTTCCATCCCTCTTTGTTGTTCATAACATAGGGGCCTAACTGGCCTCTGAGTTTCAATCGAGCCTTTTTCTTTGTGCTATGGAAGTGACTCAGATCTGAATTGATGAATTGCTTGAAATATTCCAAGGCAAACAGTCTCATTGGCACATATCTGGGCAGCCTATAGGGGCATAGCTCACAGCCATATATCCCCAGAATAGTGTGATTCTGGTAAAAGTACCAGTCACCTATTTTATAGTTTTTGGAGAGTTGTAGTATCTTTTGCATATCATATGTTAGTCTAGGAGGAGGAGTTCTCATCAGGAGAGAAGAGACTGGGTATACAAACATATCAATAAACTCACAATAAGAGTAGGGAGAGCTGTGGACTTCATGAAAGACTAAGGTCCAAAAAATCACAGACCTCCTTTCCCCTTTATGGTCCAATTTTCTAATGGGGAATTGGAAGATATCTTGTTGATAATATAAGAACAGATGATAGATATAGGATGAATATTTAAAGATTCCCTCCCTGTCTAGATTCAACAATTGGTCATGTATCTTGTTGGCAATAAATTTGGCATAGTTATATTTGATAGCAGGGGGTTGCCCTGGGGTAAATATAGACATCAAAACCAATATAGTTTCATCAATATGTTCACTTTTCTTGAACCCCAGAACAAAAGATATCATATAAACAATTAATCTACCCACTTCATTGAAAGATGCATAGTGAAAAGGAGGTGGCTCCTTAGGCTGGAGATCTGCTCTCATAAATACTTGGGCAGTTCTGGTTATCTCTGTGCTGGAGAGTTTGGGACCTTCATCCAGCAAGAATTTCATGGTAAGAGGAAACTGGAGGTGGGTTGGTTTGAAGTTCAGCATTTGATTTATAGAGTCAGGAGTAATATGAAAAAGGGTAGTTCTAGATGGAGTCTTAACTGCCTTTTAGTTGGCTCATAGTTCTCACAGCAGAGGTGAATTATCTCAGGGAAAATATTGATAGAGTGGGGGTAGTATATGGGTAGATTTGATTCCCATATGCCATAGACATTATTTTGGTTTAAGTAACTGTTTCTGAGCTCACAGACTGCTTGCAGATGGTTTTGGTAGCCTACTAGGTCTTGGATTAGATAGTCTTTATCGGCTAAGGGAAAATGTTCCAATTCCTTGTGGGGTGCATTAAGAGGAGTGATATTCAAGGCTACTGGAACTTCTATGGCTAAACTCTGTTGCCTTTAAAATTGGAATTTTTTGACTCTATATAAGCAAAACAAGCAAGCAATAATTCTGTGGATTTTCTCTGGGAATTTCACTGTTGAAACTGGTTTGTTGGCTTGTATTTATCTCCGTGGATAGAAATTAGCTGGAGAGACAGGACCTATGGGTTTCTTAGGCACAATTGGCGACAATTGTGGGAAAAAGGCAGTTTCGGGGTTCCTTGGGGAATTTGCAAGGCCGAACGAGCTTAATTTTAGCTCAGTGTGCGGATTTGTTGTGACATTGGGCAAGATAGAAGTTATGGTGGGTATTTTTGGCAGCAACATAGTGCTTTCTCTTCAAATGCTAGGTTCTGTGGGCAATTTTACAGTGAAAATCAATGAAAAACAGGGTCAGGAGCAAATTGTTGTAAATACTTGTTTTCTCAGTGGAATGGTCGATTTGCAGGTGACCAGATAAGCTGAGGGGCCGAGCTGTAGAGTAAAACTGCTGGGTGGCAGACTGTATGGCGAGAAATGCTCTTTTGGATGTAAATCAACATGCACTGGTCACTTGGAGAAAACAAATAGAAATGGGTAAATATAACGTTTTCACCCCTTTTTACCCAAATTTTTGACTTTGGCGGGTTTTGGTGCGCTTTTGTCTGATGACGTCAGCATGACGTAATTTTGTCATGTAGTGGGGTACGGATGATGACATGGCAGGTGACGTGGCGGGTGACGTGTTGGGTGACATCAGCAGACGACGTGTTGGGTGGTAAGCGGTATTCCCCGCGCCACCTTTGGAGGGAAGTGGTTTTGGGGGAGGGGGCTCTGAACACGCCGGGCGCCTGACACGCGTCCTCGGTACGGCGGAAATACCGCCCATCCCCTGGACGCTATAGTTCGGCATATTAGGGCTTCCGATATCGGCGATAGCCGTTGGATTTGTCGACAATGATTGGACGACTGGTTTGTAATGAAGGTAGCGGCGGTTTATCAGTGGGGGACCCACTGTAATATTTCGGGTTTTGTAATGTTTTGCGGTGTATTTCAGACTTTGGTTAAATGGGTTTTTGTGGGTTTAATATGCAGGTTTCAACTGTTTATTTAGCCAGGAGCTAAACAAGTCCCGATAGGGCATGTGGAGGGTTGTTATTGGCCCCGGGTGGACCAATAACTCCCGACAAAACTTAAAATATAGCTATAGTTAGCCAAGGGTCGGGGTATTAAATATTTAGGGTTTTTGTGTATTTTTACATTGTAAGGGAGGGGAAATATTCACATAGGAGCTATATAATAGTGTTAGTAGGTTAATATGACTATGTGGAATGGGTTTGTATGGATTAGGCTAAGTTTATTGAGTGAAACTTAGGCATGGGGGGAATGAAAGGATACCAAGTTGTGAAGTTTAGGAAAATTGACAAAATGGAATAAAGACATTTTACACAAGAAATGTGGCTTGTTTTGCCTAGGTGAAAACACATTTTCACTTAGTTTTTCTATGAGATGAATTTGACTAAAGGCAATGAGCAGATCTCATTGTCCTTGGGGGGAATGTTAGTAAGTGTTTCTTGGAAAAATGGGGAGGGGAATTAGTCATGCTCCATTTGTTTTGTAGCCACCTTGCCATGGTACCTTATGACTTTTTTTTTTGAGATGAAAACTTGTTCTAAAGGAGCAAATTGCTCATAAACTTGCTTCTATACCATCAAAACTGCCTACCCAACCTAGTATACCTAACATTTTCTCTTCATTTTCATTGGGTGCATTTGAACTAGCAAACCCTGATTCTTCTCTTTTCTTTTAGCTGCCCTCCTATCTAAGTCTACCCTTATCTCTTCCAGGGCTCAGATTAAGCTGTTGAGACCCTTTGCTTCTCTACCTAACTACTTGTCTGCCAAGCTTGAACTGTTTGTGTAGACCCTTATTCTCTATTCTAAGACAAGTAAATTCAAACATGATCTAGCCAGGATTAGACAGTCTGGCTATTCATCAACTGTGGCAAGAGTCAACCACCTATACATAGTGAAATTCTACAAAATATGGATCCTTTGCAACATGGAAAGGATGAACATATTTGGCACTTCTCCAGTCAATCATGAAAAATGAAACCTATTGGTATAGGAAGCTAACTGTGGCTCCACTTGGGGATGGCTTTTCCTAGTGAAAAGTCAAGAATAGCAGGTCAGATGGCCTTATATTCAGTTCTTGCTGTATTCTAAAATTTCTCCTTAGCTGTTTGCAAAATGGTTCCTTTGCAATGTCTGTATTTCTCATGAACTCATTTCAATAATTGAAGCTCTGTTTTGGGTACTCTGTTTGATTATTTCTCATCATTTTCACAGCTCCCAATTCTGTTTCTTTAGCTTCTTCTGATGGGCTTAAAATGCAATACCCAAAGGTGGCACAATTCCTTGTCTTTTCCTCAAAATTAGTTGTAACCTATTCCCTATCCTATTGCTGTAATAAATTGCAGAAAGTAAACACTACTATGTACAAATTGAAGTGTTGCTATCTTTAACAAAGTGGCTCAAAATAATGTTTCATCATTCGGCCATTGTCTGGTCCATCATCTGCCTCTGTATCATCCAGGATTTTCAAAAAGTAGGTGCTATTTCCTTGTACAGTCTGAATGATAAATGGTCCTCCATAAGAAATCAAATTTTCCATGTTTTCCCCTATCTTCTCTTCTGGAATCCCACTTCAAAACAATGAAAAAATCCTCTGCTTTGGTTCTTTTATCAAATATCTTTTTAAGCTTTTCTTGTAGAACTTGAGCTCTGTGATAGACCTCCTCTCTTGTTTTTTGCAAGTGAATAGTTTGATTGACCCTTCTCTGAATATCATTAGGTTCTGCTTGTATCTCTTGTAGCAACTTTATCACTGGGATTCCCAAAGAAGAAGGGAATAATACCTCCATTCCATAAACCAATTGATAGGGAATAGTCCCAATAGATCTCTTAGTGATCAATCTGTCTGCCCATAGTGCATTCACAAGCTTTTTATGCCAATTTTTCTTGTTCTCCTCCAAGACTTTCTTAATGATGTTGATCAAACTCTTGTTGGAGGATTCAGCTAGGCCATTACCTTGAGGGTAATATGTTGTAGAATGGCCCAAGGTAATGTGGTATGTATGACAGAAATTAATCATTCTCTTAGACTTAAAGGCAACAACATTGTCTGTAATAATTTTCTCCGGGAAGCCAAACCTAGACAAGATGTTGGTCTCAAGGAATTGCATGATTACTGAGTCATTTGCTTGCCTACAAGGGATGGCCTCTATCCACTTAGTGAAATAGTCTGTAGCAGTCAAAATCCATTTGTGTTGCCCAGAGGACGAAGGGTGGATTTCCCCAATGAAGTCTAAACTCTATTGTTGAAATGGTTTTTTAGTGGAAATGGGCTTGAGGGGCAGAGGCAACAACTTTTTCTTGCCTTAAAAAATTTGGCAGTTATGGCAAGAAGTTACATATTTTTTCACATCAGCAAATAGGGTGGGCCAATAAAATGCAGCCCTTAGGATTTTATCAGCAGTTGATTTCCAATATAAATGTCCACCACAATCCCATGCATGAAATTCTTCAAGTACTTTGTTAGTTTCTTCTTTGATTAGACAATTTAATAAAACACCTTCATGGTTTTTCCAAAAGAGAGCATGATCTAAAATGCAGAACTTGGAAGCTTTCGTTTTCAAAAATCTTTTCTTAGTTTTAGATAATCCTGTAGGAGCTTGCAGGTTTAATAATCCAAAAGATATGTCAGCATACCAAGGTGATTGTAAAAAGGCTTGATTGATTTGTGGAGTCGCCATCTCCTGCTCATTATCCAGTTGATTTATGTCAAGGGCTTGAAAGTTAGTTTCAGCCATGAGTTTAGCTAGTCCTTGACCTTTTATCAGCTTTGTTAGTTTAATTTCAATGTCATATTCCAGTATGGTAGCTATCCATTTGCCCCTTTTGCCTTCAATTCCTTCTTGGGTCAAGATGTCTTTAACAACAGTGTTGGGCACATAAGCAATCACATGAGAGTACAAGATGTAAACTCTAAAGTCCTTGATGGCCTTTACAAGTGCATATGCTTGTTTCTCCATGATTTTATATTTGAGTGGAGCATCTCTAAGGGCTTTGCTGAAAAAGGCTATGGGGTTTTCACATCCCTGGTCATCTTTTTGAAGCAAGACAACAACAATTGTATGTTATGATGCAAATGAGAATATGATAAAGTCCTTATCAAAATTTGGGCTTGTGAGGGCTGGTGTTTGAGTCAAAGTTTTTTTTATTTCTTCAAAGGCTTGCTTAGTTTGTATTGTCCACTTAACCTTGGAGTCCTTTTTCAGCATGTTGTTCAACAATCTTATTAGCTCGGCCAGATTGGTATGAATCTTCTTAGAAAGTTGATCTTCTCCAAAAAGGCTTGTAGTTCTTTAATGTTTCTGGGGTGAGGGACTTGTAAGATAGCTTGTATTCTGTCTGGATCAATTCTAATGCCTTCTTTAGAGATGATATGGCCTAATAATTTTCCTTCTTCTAGGCCAAACAATGATTTCTTTGGATAGTGATATACCATATTTTTGCAAATTAAGAAAACTTGCCTGAGATGATCTAGGTGTTCTTGATCTGATTTGGAAAATGTTGTAAGGTCATCTAGGTAAATAACTAAAAAGTCATGGATCTCTTTAGCAAAAGCAATATCCATGGCTCTTTGAAAAGTTGATCCTGCATTCTTGAGTCCAAAAGGCATTTTCACATATTTGAATGTTCCCCAAGGGGTTGTGAAAGAAGTTTTATCTTGGTCATTCGGGCGCATTAGGATTTGATTGAAGCCTAAGAATCCATCTAACAGTGATATCCTTGAAGCACCCACTACCCTTTGCAGAATGTGATCCATTTTGGGTAAGGGTAATTATCCTTTAAGGAGACTTTGTTCAAATTTCTCAAATCAACACACAACCTAATCTCCCCTGTCTTCTTTCTAGTGGGCACTAAATTTGAAACCCATTCTGAGAATCTTATTGGAGCTATAATTCCAGCTTCATACATTCTCTTAACTTCTTTCTCAATCAAAGGGAGCAACACAGGGTTGACCCTCCTAAGTTTTTGTTTGAAAGGTTTTTGGTTTTCTTTGAGAGGTATTGTGTGTTGGATGACTGTAGTATCATAAGACTTTAGGTCCTCATAACTCCATGCAAAGACATCTTGAAATTGTTTGAATAGTTCAATATACTTGAGTTTTTGGTCAGGAGGCAGAGCTTTGGACAATTTTATCATTTTGGGATTTTCTGCAGTTCCTAAATTACAATCCTCAATTTCTGCGCTTAATGGCTGCATTTTGGGTTTCCTAGAGATGTCATTTGAGTCAAAAATGTCCTCTAAAAGATTTAGGCATGTAGGTAGAAAATTATCCTTCAGCTCAATGACTTCACACTCTGCTGCAATTGCATCCTCACCTTCTTTTTCATGAAGTTCTTGTAAATCTGTTTTGGTAAACTTAGTGGGATGTAGAATTTGGTTTGGTGTTTCAACAGAGATATGTGTTTCAACTTTGTCTATTTGATTTCTTTCATCTATTGTGTTAGAATCCATTTTTGTGCTTGAGAAATCCTCTTTCAAAGTCAGGAAATTGTTGATTTGTGTGTCATTTTCAAACACCTGCTAGTTTTTGACATTATCTGGTACAACATGTCTGTGTTTGATTTGGGCAGTGAATCAGTGATTGGGCTTAAATGGAAATTTGCAAGTGCTTGCAAAGGTTGCTAGACTATGAGCATGTAGGTTTTGATTCCTTGGAATCTTGGTCAATTGGGATTCAAGAAAGGTGTTGAGAATTTCCATTGTAGCAACTCTGTATGATCTCAGCCTAAGATCATTTGTAATGAAGTTACCCTTTATTTGTTGAATGATGAGGTCAGAATCTCCCAAAATTGATATTCGAACTGCACCTAGGTTTTTGATCACTTTGAGCCCTAAGAGGAGGGCTTCATATTCGGCCATGTTGTTAGTGCACCTGAAATTCAATCTAAATGCATGTCCCTCAGCGTGGTCATCCTTCATATTGTGTATCCAAACCCCTGCCCCTGCTCCTAGCTTATTAACAGATCCATCAAACTCTAGATACCATAATTTTTCTTGATTTGAACTGGTATTAGGAGCTTTTTAAATTTGCTTAGCAGGTATAGTTGGTGTTTTAGTCTCATGGATTCCTCATGTGTGACTATGAATTTATTGTTTTCCAAGACTTCTTGAATCTGAACTGTGGATTCTTTGTCTAGGAATTCATCCTGACTTACAGCCATAATTTTAATATCAGTTGGGGTTTGAATCTCGGTGTTATACAAGATAAAAGAGTCCATGTCTGAATGCATAGAATAAATGGGAAAATTTTGGGGTTTTTCTTGACTACTTACCACATACTTCATCAAAGTTTCTTGGTATAGCCTCTTAGGCTGGCCGAAGACTGAGATAGTGGCATAAGACATGTCTAGTTGCAAAGATCCTTGTAGCTTGGCACCCAGGATCTAGATAACAACATTCCATACTTGGGTGGAATATCAGCTACCTCCACATCCATGAGAATTGTCTTGGCTAGATATTGGACTAATGACACACACAGATCCTTGATTAAGCCTAGACACCGGACCTGACTGGAATCAAAGGAAAATAGGTCTTTGTATGGCCTTGTGATATCTAGTTCCAACTTTTCCATAACAAATTTAGGCATCAGATTATGGGAGGCTCCTGAATCAAACATTGCATTGTGAAGCACCTTGTCATGAATGTTTAAACTCACATAGAAGGGAGGGACCCCTCCATCTACTGATTTACCATTTGCTTCAGGGCCAAATATAAGTTCTGGATGATCATCAAGGATGTTCACTGAATCCTTGTTTTCTGAAATTTGTAGTGATCTGCTGATTTGTTCTCTAAAAACTTCATGCCTAGCCAATTAAGATAATGGGATGGATACTTTTAATTTAATTATTTCAGCCTCCATATTAAAGGGTTTTTCTGTTTGTATTTTGGCATTTTGGGTAGCAAGGTTGTGTTTTTCAACTAAGTTTTCAACAACTGCCTCTTTTACTGGAATCTTATGATGAACTGGAGTTACTTGCTCACCATCTTCCAACGGTTCCTCTACAATCTGTCTGAGTGGAGAAACAGATATAGGGTGTTGTTTTGATTTATCTTTGTCTGAAACAACTTCAATTGTTGGACTATTTGGATTGGAAGTTGATTTAGGGATGTTTGGTATATGAGAGTCCTTGATTTTGGTTTTGGTAGGTTGCTTGATTGTTTTTTGCTTGGGATCATCAGGGATGTCTATTCTCCTACTTCTCAAGTTATACTGATTGTGGACTTCATACACAGTTGTTTCATACCCTTGCTTAAAATCAAAGGATTCCCCTGATTTCATTTGACATTGACTAAGAGTATGAGCCTCTTGATCTTCTTGAGTTAGGAAAACTGGTTGTCCACTATTGAGACCCATTAGGTTAATGTGGGGGTCCTCTGTTGGTTCACTAGATGTGGAAGCTTCTGCATAGTTTCCTTGGAAGGGGGGCCTTATGTTTTGGTATAGACCAACTTTTCCTACACTGGGGTTTCGATTTTTTCTAAAGTTTGGATTTCTTCCATTGTTGTTTGGTTGGCTTTCCCATGAAGATTTCCTCTCAATAGTTTCCACTCTATCTCCCAGCCTGCCCATGCCTTTAATGATTGCATCAAGTTTCTGTTCAAAGGCAGAGGGTTCATCTTTGAAAGTTGTTCTTCTTTTAGATCTAGCTCGATTTCATTTAGAAATCAGATTGGCTTCAACACTCACAGCTATGCTCTGCATATCTTCAAGGCTAGGAGGAGCTCTCTACCTGAGCTGGTAAGCCATGTCTGAGTCAAATCCATCAGGGAATTTGATCAATGCTAAGTCTGGTGGTGGTCTAAGATTTATTGGAATAGCAAGGTAGGTATTGTTGAATCTGGCACAATAATCTTGGACACTCTCCTGTGGGCCTCTCTTCAAGTTCTCATATTCTGTTAAGATGTGTAAAGGGTATTTTTTCTTTTCCCACCTGTTTAGGAAAGTCTGATAAAGGGCATCTGGATTAGCTATTGTGTTTGCAGGGAGTGACCTAAACCATGTCCTTACATCACCAGTTAAGCTTTGGACAAAAATTTTCATCCTGACATCATCATCATCAATCTCATAGTTTTCAAAATAGTCTGTCATCTTCTTGGTATGTTGTTGAGCAGTGTAAGTGCCAGTACCATCAAAATAGGTAATTTTGCCCTGATAATCCTGTGGCATAGCCCCTGGATTGGCAGGCAACTGCAGGGGAGCATATCAATTTGCCATATTAGCAGGGAAAAGTGAGACAACTGGAAGCACAGGGATAACATCTAAGATAAGTGTTGTGGTTGGAGGGGTGGAAAAGAGATTTTGGAGTGATAAAGGTGAACTGGAAGAAGCTATAACAATGGGGAAAAGGGCTTGAGATTTTGCTGTAGTAGGTTTAGTTTGAATAGGTTTCTACTAGGGTGTTTCAAGATTTGAATCAACAGAAATTTCTTGATTTTCTGGTTTCCTAAGGCTCTTAGCAGTCAAATTTGGATTGTCAAAAATAGTTGGAGGAATGGGGTCTAGGTTTGACCTTGTGTACCGAGTTTTCTTCTTTGGAGCCAGCTTCTAAAGTATGTTTTGGGTATTTTCTGGGAATATTTGGAGGACACAAGTTTTGAAAATATCTTTGAAGGAAGCTCCTGAAATGTAAGAGGAGTTGGGATTTCCTTCAGGTAGGTTTGAAACAAGGATGGCCAAACAAATCTTTGAGACAACTGTTTAGAATCTATAACTAAACTGGAGTTGGATTGAAGTAGCTTTTATTTACTCTTGAGATTGCATAGCAAAGACAGTTTCAAAGGCTGCCTGGCTGACTTCACACTCCATCTGTAGCTTTAGAGATTAGAGAGTAGTAACAGACATTCATTCAGTTCCCCAGCGGAGTCGCCAATGATGTTATCACTCAAGTTGTTCCCCAAAACTTGTGAGAAAAGAGAATATGGCTGAGGTAACCACTAACCAATCTTTTAGATGCAATTTCTAGCCAAATTGCATCCAGAGAGGGCTCTCCCTTTATATTTTAAATTTGTTTTTTGAAGTTTTTATGCTAGTTATGATGTGCAGAGTTTTATTTTAATTTTGTTTGGATGATGATTTTAAACAGAGCTAGGATGCAAGTCCGAAAGATTTTATTCCATTGGGAAATGGAGTCCATGAAGATGCACCGCTAACTGTGTTTCTGTGATAAAGGGCAATACTACAGAGCAAGATAATCAGTTTTGGAACAATATTGAAATCTAGAAATTGATGGGATGTAAGCCAGGGGGTAAAGGGCAGCCAATAATACTTTATCATGGTGGCAGAGGGAAGGTGCATGAATATTTTCAAGGAGCAGTGAAGAATTCCTTGGTAATTTTCAAAGTGAAAGAATTAGTGGAAACAAAAGCATCTAAGAATTTCTGTTTATCCTAATTCTGAAGAAAACGTAAATAACAACAGGAATTGAACACAGAGTGTATTTAAACAAGTTCTGGGCTATTCTTTTTCCCTGTTGCTAAGATTATGAAACATATATGAAATTTGCAAACATAGAAAACACAAAACATAGTTTAGAATAACTTATTGAGCCAAAGAAAGACACAGGAATTCTGTAGCAGAGCCCATAACATCAAATCCACATTTAGACGATCCAGCAGCAGTGCACTTCAACAACCTTTGTATTAAAAATATTAGAGTTACAACGTGGTCCAAAGAGGAAAATCACCAACCCTGAATACATTCCTTGGGGAGGTATTGATACAAAAAGAGAGTTACAAAATATCTTGTAGATAAGATATGAAGCAATAACTTCCTTCACCTACTCTGACAAGGGAATAAATGCAAAAATAAATGTAGGAGTAATTGTGGTTGTGCTGGCTGCTTTAACTGACAAGATATTTTTGAGTTTTCAACTCAGGAATTCGGCTGGTAGTTGTGTCTTTAATTTGCATTCCTGCATTGCTGTCCTGATCCTTTCACCTGCTCTTGATTTAGCTTTAATGCATCCTAATCCTCGCTTGAGCTCCTTCCTCTATATCTGCCAGGTGTCTTGTTATTTGACCAAGTGTACATATGCAGAAAGATCCAAATTACCTAGGTAAAACTTCCAGCATACTCTGCCACCGCTGGTCTGTAGGCAACTGATGTCTTTGTAGTTTCACAAGTGTTTCATCAGCCTCAGTATACCTGTAAAAGTTAGGCTTGACTTCAAAAAGATGATTTATTTCATGTTCTATATAAAAAAAAAATTCCAATTTGTCATATAACCTCTGTCCGGAAGGAGGTCCTGTGTCTTCTGAAGTGCTAGATGATGTAGTGATATGATTTGTTACATACATGTTTACCCTGCGAGCATACTGTTGATGTGATAACAGTTTTTGATTGTTGGTTAGTAAACTGGGTAGACCCTTCTGCTGCAAGATTGTGAATTTCTCTATGAAGGCATTAATGTCCATCTGCATCTTTTGGCACTTCCTTTCCAAAGTCTATACAAAATTTTTCATTGTTAGCACCTTCTTCACTGTCAAAATGGTGTATGTCCTGTCTGAGATCTCCAAAGCTGCTAGCTGTTCTTTAGTATGGCTATTCAAAAAATGGATCAACCTATTGGCCTGCTCAGGCATATTTCCCAATGATGCCCTGGCCCTTTGAATTTGCTCTTGTTCCCTTTCTATCAATTCAATTTGTTCATGGATTGTTTGAATTGATTGCCATTGGTCAGTAATGGACTGGCCAATCTTGGTCCACAAAATCATTTTAATGTCTACTGGTGGTTTATGCAAGGTGAGATCCTTTTCCAATGATTTCACCTTGTTCTCCAGGGCCTTCACCTCTCTAGTTTTCTTTGCCATTGTTATTTTTGACTTGTCATAGCTCACCTCTAGCTTGGATAGTCTTTCTTTTGCCTCTTTGAGCTCTGACATTTGAGCTTCTAGCTCTTTCACTGCCTTCATCATTTCTTCCATCCTCATGCTGGTCTCTAGCTCTGTTGTTGCTGCTACTATAGCATCTGTAACTGTTGTACCTATTTTTGATGCTGGCTTAGTGGGAGGGATTGCTGCTGTGACTGTGGGGGGAGCAGTGACAATTGTTGGAGCTGTTTTAGGTGGCTGGGAGGTCGACTCTCTCTGCTTGGATTGTAATGCTTTCTCCAACTCTTGCTCTGTTTGCATTAGTCTTTGATTCATTCTCATCAACAAATCCATTGCATCTTCTTCTGCCTTTTCCTGTGCCAGTTTTGTTGTTTGTGGATGCATGGTGATAGGCAGCTTCAATTGCTTCCTAAGGGCAGCAATATCTTCCTCCCTCTTCTTTATCAATGCTTTGATTCCCTTGGCATCCTTGGGATCATGTCCCAGCTCAATAATTATTTCTTCCAGAGTCTTTATTCTGTTGTCTTTGGCTAGAGAAGAGATCTTCTCCAAATCTATTGAGCAGATGTATTACTTAATGACTCTGTCAATTGGTGGGCCACCATTGCCTTGTCTGCGAATGTAGCATAGACCATTTCACTCGTTGTTTGTGCAATTCTATTTGGTCCATTGAGTGTATATCTTTGGCAAGGACCTCTAGATTGGTCCTTATGTAGTCAGCTACAAACTGTGGTTGCTGAACCTTAGGCTTAAAATGAGTTAAGATCATTTTCTCCTCCTTGATGTCATAAGCTGCCATTAGTCTTTGCTGTTTGGAGGGTGTCATCTTGAGAAACTGATCATAAAGCTGAATTCTCAATGACGCATTTTGAGCCTTAATCTCCATAAATGACTGTTTGATGTCAGATCGCTTCTTAGTTTGAGACCTTGAGGAGGAGACTTCCATTCCATGCTGCCTCTACACTTCTTGTCTGTGAAAGCTAGTGGATGTTTGTTGGCTGATGGCCCTCTCTCCTCTTGTGCTTTCTGTGATTTCTTCCACAATATCCTCTTCAGGTAGAGGATCTACCCTTTGTCTTTTGGCCTCTTTCTATTCTGTTGACCCACTTGCAGGTGTGGTCTCTTCTTGGTCTCTTTTCTTACTTCTTTCCTCAGGAAGAGGGGAAAATCAGTGCTGGTACTTCTGGTGCTTGTGCCTGTAGTGAAGGGGCTTGCCCTTGACTGTGTTCCTTTGAGGTAGTTGGCTGTTCTTCCATTGTTTCTTGCTATGCAACCACTATTTCCTTGCCTTTTCCTGTCCCTGCTGTTGGTGTAGTCCTTTCTTGGGCAACTTGTTGTGAAGTTGTAGTAGTTGATGAGCCTTCCCCGATTTGTTGTGGTATTTTGAATGATACCTACCCAAAAGAATCCAAGTCAAGAGTTTTTTTCCAGATTTTTCATAGTTTGTTCCATTTTCTCTTCCTCAGTGAGCTCTTCAACTAGTGTGCCCTCCACCCACTCATCTTGGTTGGCAAACTGTTCTATGTCAGGGATGCTGCAATGTTCATAGTTTGCCAGCCTATATTTTACCCTTCTTGCATTGATAAAGCCGTTTGGGTCATAGGGTACCCACCAAAAGCTTCTCTTTAGTCTGAGTGTTTGACCCAATATTTCATCAGCATCCTTCCATCCCTTTTTCTTGTTCATAACATATGGGACTAACTGGTCTCTCAGTTTCAATTGGGCCTTTTTCTTTGTGTTATGGAAGTTAGTCAAATCTGAATTGATGAATTGCCTAAAATATTCCAAGGCAAACAGTCTCATTGGCACATATCTTGGCAGCCTATAGGGGCATAGCTCAAAGCCATATATCCTCAGAATAGTGTGATTCTGGTAAAAGTACCAGTCACCTATTTTATAGTTTTTGGAGAGTTGTAATATCTTTTGCATATCATATGTCAGTCTAGGAGGGGGAGTTTTCATCAGGAGAGAAGAGACTGGGTATACAAACATATCAATAAATTCACAATAAGAGTAGGGAGCATTGCGGACTTCATGAAAGACTGAGGTCCAAAAAATCACAGACCTCCTTTCCCCTTTATGGTCCAATTTTCTAATGGGGAATTGGAAGATATCTGGCTGATAATATAAGAATAGATGATAGATATAGGATGAATATTTAAAGATTCCCTCCCTGTTTACATTCAACAATTGGTCATGTATCTTGTTGGCAATAAATTTGGCATAGTTATATTTGACAGCAGGGGGCTGCCCTGGGGTAAATATAGAAATCAAAACCAATATATTTTCATCAATATGTTCACTTGTCTTGAACCCCAGAACAAAAGATATCATATCAACAACTAATCTACCCACTTCATTGAAAGATGCATAGTGAAAAGAAGGTGGCTCCTTAGGTTGGCGATCTGCTCTCATAAATACTTGGGCAATTCTGGTTATCTCTATGTTGGAGAGTTTGGGACCTTCATCCAGCAAGAATTTCATGGTAAGAGGAAATTGGAGGTGGGTTGGTTTGAAGTTCAACATTTGATTTATAGAGTCAGGAGTAATATGAAAAAGGGTAGTTCCAGATGGAGTCTTAACTACCCTTTTAGTTGGCTCATAGTTCTCACAGTAGAGGTGAATTATCTCAGGGAAAATATTGATAGAGGGGAGGTAGTATATGGGTAGATTTGATTCCCATATGCCATAGACATCATTTTGGTTTAAGTAACTGTTTCTGAGCTCACAGACTGCTTGCATATGGTTTTGGTAGCCTACTAGGTCTTGGATTAGATAGTCTTTATCAGCTAAGGGCAAATGTTCCATTTCCTTGTGGGGTGCATTAAGAGGAGTGATATTCAAGGCTACTGCACCTTCCATGGCTAAACTCTGTTGCCTTTAAAATTGGAATTTTTTGACTCTATATAAGCAAAACAGGCAAACAATAACTCTGTGGATTTTCTCTGGGAATTTCACCATTGAAACTGGTTTGTTGGCTTGTATTTAGCTCTGTGGACCGAAATTAGCTAGAGAGACAGGACCTGTGGGCTTCTTTGGCACAATGGGCGACAATTGTGGGCAAAAGGCAGTTTTCGAGGTTCCTTGGGGAATTTGCAAGGCCGAACGAGCTCAATTTTAGCTGAGTGTGCGGATTTGTGGTGAAATTGGGCAAGATAGAAGTTATGGTGGGTATTTTTGGCAGCAACACAGAGCTTTCTCTTCAAATTCTAGGTTATGTGGGCAATTTTATAGTGAAAATCAATGAAAAACAGGGTTGGGAGAAAATGGTTGTAAATACCTGTTTTCTCGGCGGAATGGTCGATTTGCAGGTGACTAGATAAGCCGAGGGGCCGAGCTGTAGAGTAAAACTGCTAGGTGGCGAACTGTATGGTGAGAAATTCTCTTTTGGACGTAAATCAAAATGCACTGGTCGCTTGGAGAAAACAAATAGAAATGGGTAAAAATAACGTTTTCACCCCTTTTTACCCGAATTTTTGACTTTGGCGGGTTTTGGTGAGCTTTTGTCTGATGACGTCAACATGACGTAATTTTGTCATGTAGCAGGGTACGGATGATGACATGGCAGGTGAGGTGGCATGTGACGTGTTGGGTGACGTCAGTAGACGACGTGTCGGGTGGTAAGCGGTATTCCCCGCATCGCCTTTGGAGGGAAGTGGTTTTGGGGGAGGGGGCTCCGAACACGTCGGGCGCCTGACACGCGTCCTTGGTACGACGGAAATACCGCCCATCCCCCAGACGCTATAGTTCGGCATATTAGGGCTTCCGATATCGCCGACAGCCGTTGGATTTGTCGACGATGATCGGACGGCTGGCGGGTAATGAAAGTAGCGGCGGTTTATCAGTGGGGGACCCACTGTAATATTTCGGGTTTTGTAATGTTTTGCGGTGTATTCCAGACTTTGGTTAAATGGGTTTTTGTGGGTTTAATATGCGGGTTTCGGCTGTTTATTTAGCCAGGAGCTAAACAAGTCCCGACAGGGCACATGGAGGGTTATTATTGGCCCCGGGTGGACCAATAACTCCCGACAAAACTTAAAATATAGCTATAGTTAGACAAGGGTCGGGGTATTAAATACTTAGGGTTTTTGTGTATTTTTACATAGTAAGGGAGGGGAAATATTCACATAGGATCTATATAATAGTGTTCGTAGGTTAATATGAATATGTGGAATGGGTTTGTATGGATTAGGCTAAGTTTATTGAGTGAAACTTAGGCATGGGGGGAATGAAAGGATACCAAGTTGTGAAGTTTAGGAAACTTGGCAAAATGGAATAAAGACATTTTACACAAGAAATGTGGCTTGTTTTGCCTAGGTGAAAACACATTTTCACTTAGTTTTTCTATGAGATGAAGTGGACTAAAGGTAATGAGCAGATCTCATTGTCCTTGGGGGGAATGTTAGTAAGTGTTTCTTGGAAAAATGGGGAGGAGAATTAGTCATGCTCCATTTGTTTTGTAGCCACCTTGCCATGGTACCTTATGATTTTTTTTTTTGAGATGAAAACTTGTTCTAAAGGAGAAAATTGCTCATAAACTTGCTTCTATACCATCAAAACTGCCTACCCAACCTAGTATACCTAACATTTTCTCTTCATTTTCATTGGGTGAATTTGAACTAGCAAACCCTGATTCTTCTCTTTTCTTTTAGCTGCCCTCCTATCTAAGTCTACCCTTATCTCTTCCAGGGCTCAGATTAACCTGTTGAGACCCTTTTCTTCTCTACCTAACTACTTATCTACGAAGCTTGAACTGTTTGTGCAGACCTTTATTCTCTATTCTAAGACAAGTAAATTCAAACATGATCTAGCCAGGATTAGACTGTGTGGCTATTCATCAACTATGGCAAGAGTCAACCACCTATACATGGTGAAATTCTACAAAATATGGAACCTTTGCAGCATGTAAAGGATGAACATATTTGGCACTTCTCCAGTCAATCATGAAAAATGAAACCTATTGGTATAGGAAGCTAACAACATGTGTGCAATATAAAGCAATATAATCCCTCATCTTATTTAAAATATACTTTCTCGTCCATCATGATGCCACGGATGGTGCATGAGGCCTCCACATTTACAACTCTGATTCAATTCATCATCCATCATAGTACCATGGATGATGCATGAAACCTCTATGTTTACAACATTAGTTCAGTGTATTATCAATGTGAAGTGATAGAAGTGATGCATAAATTATTCGTTATATTAAAATTTGCTCCCCACACACACACATATTCTCGCTTAATGATAAAAATGATTGAACAAACACCAAAAGATGTAAAAGCCATCAAATTTATCCATCATATACCATTAACACTTTCTCCCACTCGTGATCAAATTTGGAGGTTTGAAATTCCAATCCTGCACAGTGGGAATCAACCAGATAATTCCATCCCTGCATTGTTAGTATCATCTTCACGTCACACAAACTTCAAAACTAGTAAAAAAAATGTTAAATTTCTTTTTCTAAAAATTATTCATGGTGCTATGTGTATGGTGAATAAGGCCTCGATGTTTCCAATATTTGTGCAATTCCTGATAAATCCATGCCATCCCTAGCATTTATTGGATGTTGCACAACTGTTGAATTTATTTTTCCCCACAATATTTGGCGGTACTATATGGATGGTACATGAGGCCTCCACTTTCACAACTTTCACAATTCTTCGTTGATCCATACGATCCCTTGGATTAGCTTGATGCTATACAAACTTCAAAATTAGTACGAAAAATTGTTCAATTACTTTTTCAAACAAGAATTTATGGAAGGTTTTCCTTTCCAAGATTTCAACGACAAAACAAAGCTTCATTTCATTTGGGCCACAAGAAAATCCAGTGAATTTCTAAGTTTATTCTAGAGAAAATTACAGCTTCCAATAGAATCCCTTAATAGATAAGCACATGACCTAAACCAACCCAAGGAACTCCAAAATCAACCCTAAAATCCCAAAACATTTGACCCCAAAAATGACAGAATTGACAAGACCTGAATTAAATCTAATATTAGCGAAGTCCACCATACTTTTTGAGTAATAATGGCATGAGTTGGAATTTCTCAAATACTCAAGGCATCCCCAAGGTTTGGTTGAATAGAAACCAAGCAACCACCTAAATAACACAACTCGAATAACGAAGACGAACACCACTAACCCCATTGATGATTAAAGGGAAAAACACAATCCTTATTCGATTTACAAAAGGAATACAATTACAGTCAACTGTCACTTACAATCAACATGCATACAATAATTCATAATGCATTCAAAATTGCCAAATAGAAACCCAAATTCCTTCAACCAGAAATTTGTGTTATCTAAATGTGATTATTGTTTAAGAAGATACCATGGGCTTCTTACGGTGATAGAAAGGGAGACCTTTTTCTCTTATTCATCCTTAACTAATCCTAGTAAATCAGAAAAGACAAACAATTTTCAAATAACATAACAGTTCAGAAACAACAACCCAATAAATTACTGCATTGATCAATATTTTCTCCTTTATATCTCACCAAACCTGTAGATTTGTCGTAAATAGCAGAATTGTTTAGAAACAACAATGCAATACATTATTGCAATTATTGATCTTTTCTCATTTGTATTAGGCCAAAGCAATGTATTTGTCGTGTTGATAGTTAGTAAGTTAATTCTACATGAAATTAACGCTTTTAGTGAGATGGCCTTCTCACTGGACCATCACCAACTGTTTACCATGCATAACCAATAACCAACAAGTGCAATCTCTAGACTCCATTAGAGAGAGAAAATGGCAGATATCATCGCAAATCTACATAATTTTTAAGTGAGCTTAAAATAACAGATCTATAGATGTACGATGATTATGTTCTCTTTGAGTTCCTCTAGGTCATTCTTTTCTTTTTATGCTCTAGGATTCCATTTCTTTTTATGCTACTGCACATCTCCAACAAAGACAATGCAACACATTATGTCACCAAAAAGGTGTAGTTTTAAGACCAATATATTAAAAATCAAGTGTAGATGAAGGTGGAAAACAAGCATATAAATTTAAATATTAATTATTTAGTTTGGAAACTATTTATTTTGAAAGTTTCAATTTCTTGTAAAGATTAACCTATGTTAAATTTATAAATAAACTGAATCATTTTCAATATCATGTATATATATGAAAATTAATAATACTATTTTTTATTGATCAACCCAAAATTATTCAAAACTATAGTAATTAATGATTATTTATATCATGCTAATAATAAACACTATATACTATTTAGATCTAAGTGATATAGTACATATGTTTAAATACAAATCTATGATAACGACAAAAACATTAATGACATGTACAATTCATATCTAAAATTTTCCATTGCCTCACCTTGTCTCAATAAGGAGTACCTAAAAACTAGATAAATTTAATTATTTTTATTAAATTTTGTAAGTTTAATAACTTATGAAAATCATATATTTTTGTTTTATAAATCAAAATTAAAAAACCAAATCGTTTAAAAACTTATTTTTTTTCCAACTTTTCACTTTTTTGGGAAAATATCTCCTCGTGGCCCAACATCATTGATAAATACATTTGTTTTCGATGGACATATATTATTCGTTGAAAATTTAAAATATTACAAAAATGGCAGTACCATTCCTAGTTTATCCATTTATCCATCAGCGAATCTTTATTGTTTTTTACTTTAATTTGGCTATATTAAACTAAGTGGTAGGTACTAGCTACTATGTAGCACTTGTTATACCTACTATAGACAATGTATAACACAATCAATTTTTTGTTTGATTGGCTATTAATTTGTGTTTCACAAAGAAAAATAGTTTCTCCATGGTTTAACATTACAAATTGAATTTTATTACTTTTTAATTTATTTATTGGGAATCTGATTGGTTGAACTCTTATTTTGTAAGGATTACATGTGTACCATATAAAGTGATATAATCCTTCATCTTATTTTAAAATATACTTCAATGTCCATCATTGTACCATAAATGGTGCATGAGGCCTCCACATTTACCGCTTTGGTTCAATTCATCGTCCATCACAGTACCATGGATGGTGCATGAGGCCTCCATGTTTACAACATTAGTTTAATGCACTATCCATGTGAAGCTATGGAATTTGATGCATAAATTATTCATTACTATTAGAATTTGTTTTTCAAATATGAATATATATTTTTTTCGCCCAATGATAAAAATGACTAAATGAACACCAAAAATGTAAAAACCATCAAATTTATCCATCATATGTCGTTAGAATTTGTTCCCACTCATGATACAAACTAGATGTACCCTGCACCACAGGAATCAACTAAACAATTCCAACCTTGTGCTGCTAATATCATATGCATGTTGCACAAACTTCAAAACATGTAAGAAAAAGTTGTTAATTTCTTTTTCCAAACATTATTCATAGTACCATGTGAATGGTGACTGAGTAAAAGAGTAAAAATAGTGAGAATAAATTTATGGGAAAAAGTAAAATTAATAAAAAATAATAAAAAAATAAAATAAGTAAGAGTCAATTATGGAAATAAAAAAAGACTAAGTCAAGAAAAACATAAGACACAAAAATAGAAATTGCATGATGACACATGGATTATATGCATGAATGTCGTTCCAAGAGATGTCCTAGAGACAAGGGGCTATTGCTCCATGGATCTAGCCCTCTGATCTGTCAAATTGTGTGTGTAACTTGTGTGAATTCCTAAGACTTAATACAAACACATGCAAAACAGGTCTATATCATATGGCAATCGATATACACCTGATACCTCACAGGCTATTGGAGGCATTATATATGAAAGCTTCCTTAGATATATTTCTCCTATCCAAATATCCTTCTCCTCACACTCTTAAATCCAACCTGTAGCACACAATCACCACTAGACAAGACAACAATTCCTCCTTCGCAAAGAGTGAGTTAGCATGCACAGCAAAAAAGTACAAACCATATGAATATAATTATAAAAAAGCATACATAGGAAGGAAACCACACATGCTTTTATTAAATCAAAACAACAGTACAACTTTTACTTCAGGTTCTTTATGACTCATCCTTAGTCCTTGATTCGACACCTTCCTAGATACATAACAAGACAGGGTTGATCTCACATGCAATGGAGGACTAACGAAAAACAAATAACACAACTCAACTATCTCTCTTTCTCTAACTCCCCTCTCCTCTTGATAGGGTCAGTTTATATATGTTTTTTCTATCCTCCGGGGGAATGTATCTGGACAACTTGGGGCTCAAGAAGTTAGGAAAATTCTATAATAATTGATCCCTTGCCAACTCATACACTAGTATGTCAGCCCAATCTCCTTGGGAATGATAAAATCTATAAGCTTTGATCATGGCTGCTCCTTGCACAAAGGAAATTAGGGTATTGTGCCTCTATGTTGTGCACTATCTAGTAGAGACTATACACATCATACCAATGCTCTGGGAATAGCCTACCGCTTCATGCTAATGGTCTGAGAGCAACCACCCTACTAGTGATAGATAATTAAAGAGGATGAAGTGTGCATCAAGGTCATGAAGTCTCATGATGGACTGTGGTCCCTCTTACTGACTTAAAATGGGAAAAATATGTTATAAAAATGAAGAAAATCCTTCCATTTTTGAAACAAATTATTCTATTTAATGGATGAAGAGGAGGATGTGAGGTATTCCTTTCCAAGGAGAATTCTAGGATAGGAAGAATTCACTTGTAGATGTAGTTGGCGATGACTTGAGAGTGGGAACCTATAGAAAGGCATAATGCAACTGAGCCTATGGTTGGGTGGAGAGTTGTCCCCAAAATGTTGGTTGTGATCAATGGTATAATAACAATGTACTATTCTTAAGTTGTAAGTAAGTTGGGTTCATCAAATCCCAAATATGATAACTCCCACTCACCTATGATGTGGATTATGTAATTATTAATATATTATTTTGCATGTTGTTAATTAATAGTCCTAATTTATGTAACTAACTTCATATTTAATTATGTTTTACTTTCAGACCATTATAGAAGATTTTCATTTTTATAAAAAGTTTTGGAGCCAAAATCTTAGTTTTTCCATAACAAGACCAAATTAATACCAAACTAGGTGAGATTTTGGAGCTAAGTATGTAGTGTTGATGCCTACAAAAGTGATAATGAGGGCCACTAGCCGAATTTGCTCAAAATATCTAAAATTTGTAAATTAATGGTATTTAAAGGATAGGGAACTACTCTTTGATAGGGGCTTTGTATTGATGAAGTTTTTAAAATAATCCAAAAATTAGACATGAACATATCCAATTGGGGATTTGGTGAAATTCCCAAGTGTTTGAAGTGGAGGTGCCAAAGCAAGGAAAATCCCACTAGTCCATGCCACTTTTGGGGGATTTTTTATATCTTTGAAGGAGGGAAAGTGACCTTGATTACAAATCTGGAAAATTTAGTTACTCAATGTTTTACCTCCTCATAATTTTGAACAAATTTGACTTGTTGAAATTTTCCTGGTTTTCTTTAATTGGGGGATAACAACTTTTATTAAAAAATATAAGCTTGGGAAAATGTAAAAAGAGCAAAGTTGATTATTTGAGAATTAATCAAAATTTGATTAGTGCATCAGATCGTTAATTAGGTTGTCATGTACTCATAATCATTGGTACTATCTATGCCCAATACAATATATATATAATTCTAGTTTTTGACATGCTTTTTGCTACAAGTGGAAAAGGTTAGCCTCACTGAACTATTGTACCAATTAAACAAGTATAAAAAATGGTGAATTGCTGATTTTAGAAAGTTGTAACTTTTAGTTTGAAACTCAAAATAAAGCATGAACAATCATTAGAAAGTTAAGTTAGAGAAGGTTATATATAAATATTCAAAATTTGATTTAGTGCATCCATATTCTTCATGAATTAAGATGAATAATGACATATAGCCTAATTAATAAAATATTTTACAATTTGCATAACACTAACAATAATTGTTGCATGCACATTTTGCATAATTAGAGGTACAAGAAGAAAATTTATGATTCAAATATGAGGATTGGAGAGATGGAGGATGCATAGGGTTATTGTAGCCATGGAAATGAAATTAGAGGGCTAAATATAACCTACGCAACACAAAAATAGGGTCCAATGGACATAAAAATAGAGTGGAGTTTGTAGTGTTGGTTGAGACAATGGAGATCTTATAAAAGGAACTATAGAGATATAGAGTGGATAATGAAAAGCCAATAAGATATTAGGAGGAGTAGAATCAAATTTTAACACTAAGTTTCTATAAGTTTGAACAATTTACAAAAGTAAATAGGAGTCTAGTAAAAGACATGTAACCAATACAATAAATGCAATAGATTATACATCTCATGAAAGGAGATATGAACATTGAGGGTCCAAAAAACTCGAGAAATGTAAGCATGCATTATCATTAACTGAGGTATTCAACCATAAGAGCTCTTTCATTCTCAATATCAAAGAGTAGTTGTAATGCCTCCTCCCACATTTACCCACTTTCACTGTCGTGCCGAGGTAAACATGAGGGGACATTAGGGGAATTTTGATGTCTAAAATGGGCCTCTTAAGAAAAATGTACAACCAAAATAAACTTTATAAGAACCAATAGGATTCAAGATGATGATGTCAACCATGGGGGATGATTCACCATTTTTGGAGTAAAAAATTAAAAAGTTTTAAAAATAATAAAGTAATAAAACTACCTTTTCAACTCGTATTTTCAACTTATCTCCCTAAGGTTTTACTCAAATTTCAAGCAGGAGTACTCGTTGGATGCAAAATTTGATTTATCATCCAAAGAGTACCCATGTTGCATACTTTCAATGGACTTTACTACATGAAAAATGAGAAATACATGAAAAACATGATTGAAAGCACGTTTTTCATGTATTTCTCATTTTTTATGTAGTAGGGTTCATCGAAAGTATGAAACATGGGTACTTCTTGAATGAGGAATCAAATTTTTCATCCATCGAGTGTTGCTTCTTGAAACTTGAGTAAACCCATAGGGAGATAAGTTGAAAATATGAGTTGAAAAAATATTTTTTTTCTTTTTTCCCTCTAAAATTTGATGATGTAATCTAATCTTATTTTATTATTTCCACTATTTTTTTATAATTTCCTTAGGAGGCCAATTTTAGACCTCAAAATTCCCATAATTGGAGCTACTATAACATGACTCAACCTCCTAAGAACAATTAAGGAAGTGGAATCAACAAAATAAAACTTTACTAGCCTTCCTCAGGAGGTACAGGATCATCAAGAGCTAAACAACCACTCTAGGTGCCCAAACCCTGAGCTAGACTATTTTGTCATTGACCTAGACTCCTAGTCATAGGCATAACACTGCATCCATTAGACTATAGGCCTCTAGTCGCATGCATAACCCTGCAAGGTAGAAACTGCAGTCCCAATTTCTCAATTCTGAGTTTGTGACCACAGAATCAGTGCCACCTTTTCAAGGCTAGACCTTAGAACATTGCCCAAAACTTGATGAGACTTTCCAAAACAATAAATGGAACAAGTAAAACGCCTCTAACACAAAACTTAATCAAGGAATTGAGCTAAACAAGCCTAACCATGACAGAGATTTTGCCAAACATATTGAGAACAAGTAATCTGCAAGTCATGAATGCGTATCTGAACATAGGGGTATAATACTTATCTGAGAATCATCAAGAAGGTCTAATGCCTTCTCACAATCGCTGCCAAAACATCTATTAGGTTATGCATTTAATAACCATTCATTTACCAATTGAAACATGATAAGAGACATAACTAGAATATGTCATGAAACCATGCTTATAACCAACAAGTAATCAAAATACTAACAAAGATAGAAAAACCATATAAGCTACATAATAACAGGTGTAAATATTTATAAAAGGCAAGAGGAAAATAAATATTATTAACATATGCAAAATCCAACCAAGTTAGTGACTTCAACATATCGCTCGACCATAGATTGGGTTGAACCAAATATTTTTTCAGCTAATCATCCTCATGCCATATTCCAAGCATGAATGTGAGACTCATGACAAAACAACCAGGGCTTCCTCAAGATTTAACGCAATCCTGCCAAAACTAGCCAAGGAAATCCTAGGCCCAAAACCCTCATCTATACAACTAGGTTTTACCACAATCCCTACAAAAATGATTAAGGGATCACTAGGCCCTAAACAAGCTTGGATGCCTCCAGATTTCTTCACTAATAACTTGAGGAATTTTCCCCTCTCTACTGTCAGGCTTTACCGCAATCCCACCATTATTAGTCAAGGGATTCCTAGGCCCATGGGAAGTTTCGTAATACCACCTCACCTGGTTCCAAAACCATCCGGAAATCCAAAGCTCAATCAAATGAAAGAACCCCATCACACCATGACTATCCACAAATGGAAAGGCAAGGATGAAACCACTGTCACACCTGACAAAACCATGCCAATGACAACAATGGAACCAAATACACACATGCATGTCCCATTCATGTCAAAACTAACAAGGAAATCATACACGCAACCTAATACTTGTAAGTATTCCCACTGAAGTTGCTTGATCCAACTTTTCCTTTCTTGATCCTTGCTTTCCTTATCCTTCCTTTGCCTTCCTTTCTCCAATGCTAGAGTGATCCAAGAATTCTCTAAGTGTGCAAGCGTATGAGAGAAAAAAGAGAGCTCCAAAAATGAACTGAAAAAAGTCTATGAACTGATCCTCAGAAGCCTTTTTATCAATGTGGCCTCTATTTTCTTCAATTTCCTTAACTTTCCTTCAATTTTCCTCCTCATACAAACCTATGACCTTTCACCTTCCTTTTCTCATATTTTCATTATTTTCCTAAATAAAATGTCAATTAATGACTTTTTACCTTTTCAATGCCTTTTCTAATTCCTTTTCCAATTTACTTAGCCATAATAAACCAAAATGAGCACCCACCAGGATGTTTTTCCCAACATTCAACTTGGAATACGTGTTCCATGGCCTTGGTCTTATTTTCCTTTATTAAATTTATTTCATGGACTTTAAACTCGAGGTTGTTACAGAACCCCCCACCTAGGGGAACACCGTCCCCAGTGTTCTATGACACCTATGACTAGCAAACTGCTCAAAACAAAACATATTGCCCATGGACTGTTATGCAACAAACTCAAGAATAGATAGACCAGTGACTTAAAAATTGTCCTCTTCAAGAGGGAAACGTCCTTCAAATTACAAGTTTCCCTTCAAATTACATAAATGAACAATTCTTGGATGATTCAAATGATAAAACCTCCTTTCTATATATATGAGTATAAGGGGTCACAATATAATCAGAGACGACATAACCATAATAATGTAAGCGAACAACAATAACAATAGTGGGCTTCTATGGGGCACAATAATAAAAATATGGGGACTACATGGGCACAACAATAACAATAAGGGAGTTATACTAACAATAACAATGAGGGAATAAACTAGTATTATAGGGACCTAACATGCCCCTCTCCTTAAAAAAAGGTGTTGTCTTCAATGCTTGAGTAGTTCTAGATGCTTCTGTATAAAATTCTAATCCTCCCATGTGGAATCTTCAGCAGGTAAGTTCTTCCACTTGATGAGATACTCCGAAATTGATCGATTTCATAGTTGTCGACTTCTTGTTTCCATGACTGCTTTAGGTTCCAATATGATTCTTCCTTCTTCGTCAAGTTCTGCAATATTGTTTGAACTAGGAACTTGTCACCTATAACCTTCTTTAAGCATGAAACATGGAAAATAGGTTGCACTTGGGAAGATGCGGGAAGCTCCAATTTGTATGCCATAGGACCAATATTTTGCAACACCTTGCAAGGACCATAATACTTTGGTGATAATTTATTATCCTTCTTAGCTTGCTTGAAGAACATTTGTTTGTGTGGTTGTAGCCATAAAAATACCCAATCGCCTACATCAAAATTTATTTGGCTACAATGTTGATATGTCTATTGTTTCATTCTATTTTGTGCCAAAGTGAGGTTATCCTTTAAGAGTTGGAGAACTTGTTGTTGATTCTCGATGTGATCTTCCACTACTAGAGCCTTAGGATTTTATCTTAAAGATGATATGATGGATGGTGGATGATATCCATAAAGTGCCATAAATGGGGTCATTTTTGCCGCACTGTGCAAGGAAGTGTTATACCACCATTTAGCCAAAGGTAACCACTTGACCCATTGTGTCTGTTTATCAGATACAAAGCAACGAAGATATCCTTCCAAACATTTCTTCACTATCTCAGTTTTCCCATCAGATTGAGGGTGATAAGATGAGTTATGAGCTAATTGAGTACCCAGACAAGAAAATAATTTCGTCCAAAAATTTCAGTTAAAATGGGATCTCTGTCGCTTACAATAATCTTTGGGTTTCCATGTAGCTTTTGAATTATTTCCATAAATGCAGTAGCAAATGTATTGGCTTTAAATGGACGAGATAATGCACAAAAGTGTGCATACTTGGTAAGTCTATCAACTACCACCATGATGACACTCTTTCCTTCAGACTTGGGTAAACCTATGATAAAATCCATTGAAATCTCCTTCCATCATTGACTTGGAATGGATAAAGGTTGTAACAAATCTGGGGTCTTAATTGTTTCAACTTTATTTTGTTGGCAAACCAAACATTCCACCACAAACCTTTGAATATTAGATTTAAGGCCATCCCAAAAAAAATCCTTCTTAACCTTGTGGTAAGTTTTTAAAAATCCTGAGTGCCCTCCTAAGGGAGAGGTGTGCAATTCCAGAAGAATCTTTTGTTTGAGTTGGGAATTATTACAAAGGTATAAGTAATCTTTGTACCATATTGAATCATTTTTACAGCTAAATGTATCAGTTGTACTAAGATCTTGCTGCAACTTTTGAATGAGTGCCTACACTTTTTCGTCATTTTTCCATTCGTCCTTTTCTTTAGTTATCCAATCTGGTTGGATAATAGAAATGGCACAAAGGAATGTGTTCACATCCTCATCCTTTCTTGATAGTGCATCTGCACAACATTTTTCTTCCCTTTTTTGTAGACGATTTCAAAGTCATAACCCAACATCTCTGTGACCCATTTTCTCCGCTCTTCTAAAGATAATGTTTGTTCTAAAAAGTATTTAAGACTATCATGATTCATTTTTACCTTGAAGTGTCTTCCCATTAGGTAAGGTCATCATTTCTTAAGCGCATGTAGTATTACCAACATTTCCTTCTCATAAATATCTTTGTGCAAATACTTTCCTTTAATTGGACGACTTTCAAAGCAATGGGTCTTCCTTCTTGTATTAAAACAACACCAATTCCATTTCCTGAGGCATCACATTCCACAATAAAGGTTTTTAGGAAGTCTAGCGTAGCTAAGACCGGTGCTTGGCACATTGCCTCTCTAATATGTTCAAATGCCTTAGTTGCTTCCGAAGTCCAATAAAATGAATCTTTCTTCAGTAATGTTGTTAGAGGTGTTGCTATTCTCCCATAATTATTAACAAACTTGTGATAATACCCTGTCAACCCAAGAAATCCTCGTAAATGTTTTATGGATGTGGGGATTTTCCATTCCTTAATGGCTTTAAATTTTTGTAGGGTGGTCCTTAACACCCTCATGAGATACAATATGACCCATATATTCCACCTCCTGTACTCTAAAGAAACATTTGGAGGTTTTTGCATATGGTTGTTTCTCCTCCAATAGTTTGAGCACCCTGTCCACATGTTGAACATGATCCTTCCAAGAATGTCTGTAGATTAGTATATCATCAAATAATACTAACACAAATTTTCTAAGGAAGGTTTTGAAAATGGTATTCATCAAACCTTGAAATGGAGAAGGTGCATTGGTAAGGCCAAAAGGCATGACCAAAAAATTATAATGACACTGATGAGTTATAAATGTTGTTTTCAAAATGTGTTTAATATTCATTCTTATTCGATGATATGCTTTAATAGTGAGTTTGTCGAGCTCCCTATAATTCAGACACATGCACTATGATATATCCTTTTTGTGCACCAATACTAGTGGAGTAGAGAAAGAAATTTGACTAGGTTGAATTATACTAGCCTCTAGCTTTTCTGCAACTATACATTCAATTTCACTCTTTTGGACATAAGGATATCTATAAGGTCTGATGTTTGGAGGAACACTTCCTGGAATCAAGTGAATGACATGATCATGATCATGAATAGATGGGAGGCCTTTGGGAGTCTCAAACACCTTGGAATAATTGTCCAAGACTTTTTGGAGATTTAGAGAAATAGATGATTTCAATGTTTGAACCCCTAGTGAGCATAATTGTGGAATTACGTCATGTTGTTCTTTATTCAGAAGATTTGTCATGCCATTAGAGATGATTATTTTTCCTAGTTTCCCGGCGATACCCCTTAATTCAATATCCTTTCCTTCCCAAAAAAAATTCAAGAAAAATTCTTGGAAATTTGAAAGCTATCGTCCCCAAATATTGTAACCATTGGAATCCAAGTACAATATCAACACCACCCATTGGAATGGAAAGCATTGGACTATTCAAGACATATTCCCCCATGGTTAGCTTGATATTATGACACTTTCTAGAGCAATTTATAGTTCCTCTATTGGCAACCATCACTTGAAACTTTGGTGTTGGATATAAGAAGAAATTCAATTCCTTGGCTATCTTACAATGAATAAAATTATCGGTACTACACGTATCAATCAACACTATTACCTTTTTCTTCTTGATATATCCTTCTATCTTGAGAGTTTGAGGACTAGTAATTCATGCCAATCCATTACAAGATATGGTCATATTCATTTCTTCTTTCTCTAGGGTCAATTTCTAGTGTGTATCCTCCTCCCTTGATGTTTCTTGTTCATTTTCTTCCTCCTCTTCACAATATATGTAGAATAATTTCTTCTCAGCACACTTATGACTTTTAGTTTATTTGTTATCACAACTATAAGAAATCCCTTTTTCTTTTTTTCCTCCAATTTTTGTGGTGCCAACCTTGTAGGTTGTGGAAGACTAGGAGCAACAACACTTCCATATTTATAGTAGTGAGTGGTAGACTTCCTTGTTGCCATAATTTTTCTTTAAACTTTTCTTGCCACCCTAAATGCCTTCTCCAATGAATCAGGGTCCCAAAGGTGAACCTCATGTTGGATGTTAAAATTAACTATTTTGAAATCTCCTAGAAAATTAGTTACAGTCAAAATTCCAAGATGTCTAGTTAAAAATTTATTTCAAAATTAGTCCCAAACCTTATCTTTCATAGGGTATATCTTAGAAAGCGTAACAAAACATAACTTGAAATTATGATCACATGTACCTTGATATTTTTCCTTGGTCTAACCAAAATTTATCTTTCTAAAACTACCTACAAAAAATGTTAATAGTGAAAATGTCAAGATGCCTTGATTGAAAGAGAAACACCTTAGGATCATATCCTCTGATACAAAATGTTATGAACCAATACCTTAAAAAAGAAAAAAAATTCAATGAATAATATCCTACTTCGAGGGGAAACCTCCTTTTACAAGAATCCAATACAAGAATAAAATATGATGCCTATACAAATTAATCTCAGGGATAAAATGACATGATGTAACCTACCACTCAACTGACCTAACCATACCTAATAAACTAATAATGAACATTGATTGGGGTTTTGATGTAGGAACCCTTGGGTCTTAACATTGATCATGACTAATCATGTTAGAAAAGAATCCTAAGAACCAAATAACCACTTACAAAGATGTAGGGACCAACCCTATATATGTATATATTTTTAACTACGTAAACAAACAAACTAAAAATACAACCATAAGAAAATAGCATTGAAAACTCAGAAATTATTGAGCATTATATAAAACTTTTCTGAATTTCACTTTATTGAACATATCATCAAATCTATATATTATTAACTAAAACCATAATAAAGTTATACAAAATAATATTATAACAACATAGGTACTATTCACTAGGAGACGAAATTCAAACTTGACTTGCCACTATTTGCCCTCCTTTGTTGTCAGTTGCCTCCAAGTGTGAATGTTGATGTGCTTAATTTGAATGGAATGACTCACCGGTTGACCTCCCAGCCTACTCCTTGGGTACTTTCCTTCCCCGCGGACCCACGCATTGCAATGGGGTTGTGCAATGGAAGAATGTATTAGCTGGTAGAGGAGAGCACTCCTTAGCTCAAGAGTCCCCTTTATAAAGTTCTCTACTTCACCAAACTCACTATAGCTCACAGTCACTACTCTGACATAGTCTCATCCATCTAAGAATAGGGTAAAAAAAAAGTCCCTTCTCCCATGACCTGCCCATTTTTTTATAGGAATCTTCATAGGTGACACTTGGCATTTCATGCATAATTAATTATTTTTGATAATTCAATAGTTTTATTATTCACCCACCCATGTGTCACTATCTCATCAAAGGTCTCCAAAATTATTTACTTAAATTTTAATGTAAAATTAATATTTTTCCTCGCCTCAACAAGACTCATATTTCTTCTCCTAGTTGTCTCTTGATCCCCCTTTTTACTCCTTAATTTGTATTCATTACTAAAGTCAATTGATAAGTCAATATTTGATCCCCTATCTACTCCCTAATTTAATTCAAGTTATCTATTAGATGGATATTCTTATGTTGGTTGTTGGCACATAGAAGTTCTCGAAATTTCTCTAAAATTTAATTTATTAATCTTATTTTAATTCACCATCCTCTTCTCTTAATTATCTTTAACTATATTAGGATTAATATTTATCCTTATATTTATGTCCCTCTTTCCCATTTTTACCTAATTAAACTACATTATCTACGTAATATCTTCCAACATGGGAAATGTAGAGTTTTTAAGGTAAAATATTTTATTTCTTCCTATGATCCTCTTAACCCAAGTTTTATTATTGATTTAATTACCTCGGTTTCTAATATCATTTACCCTTGATGTGAATTTACCTAGTTTTCATATCTTGATTATATTTATTAATTTATTTATTTTTAGTGATTCCAAGGGTGCCAAGTTTGGTCGTGCCCTTCAAGAACTTCCCTTGAAGTTGCAAGGCTGTCATGCCTAACAATGTATTTGTGATGCTAAGGGTGCCAAGTTGGTCGTGCTCTTTAAGAAATTCCCTTGAAGTTCCAAGGGCGCCACGTCACTTTCCCTTCAAGCATTCAGTGGCTACAAGGGGAAAGTATAAGTGCAACGACAGAGACCACTATTATCTCTTATGTTGCCGGCTATAGTGAGACTAATGGTGTCGGGGATCAAGGAATCTGCCTTGATGCGTGCTCCCCGGTAAAATCCTCATGAGCGAGCCAACTTTGGGACCCGCCCTCATGACATTGTCATCTTCAAGGCGAAGGTGTTTCAACCTTTCCAACCCAAGTCACAACGGGAGTGCTAGTGGGTGAGATCAGGGACATTGTCTTACTCCTCCCATGAAGTTCCATCCAATTGTACAACCCCATCACCCATATGTGAATCATTCGGCCAAGCAACTAATATGTCCCTGCAACCACTAACATATCATCATAATATAGATAAACATATATAGCAAGTTTCAAAATTGACTTAGAATTTCAAAGATAAAATAATATAAATTTTCATCAAACCAGGTGTCGTCAACTCGTCATATGTGAGTGCCTCTGGTGGTTTTCTGCCATATGCAATAATCATCAGCAACAAGGTTTCTCAGTGTTAGTCGTTGTCTTAATAGCATCATCAACATCACCTAGTCATTCACATCATTGTTCATTGTGAACCATAATTAATGTAAGTAGGTAACATAGGGGACACATCCACCATGGCTATCATCATCATAACATCAATAGAATCATACATATCCATCAAAACTATCAATATCATAACATCAATAGAAAACATACCTATCCATCAAAACTATCATCACTATGATATCAATAGAGAGCATACATATCCTTTACTGTTATGATCATCATAAATTCAATAGAGACTCAACATAACCATCTATGCTATAATCATTATAGTATCAATAGAAAAAATGCATAACCATTAATGCTACAATCATCATAATACCAATAGATAACATACATAACCATTAATGCTATCTTCATCATAATATACATAAACATAACAACCACTAATATCAAAACCACTAATAATAGAGTCATGTGTCTGGATCCTCAACCTGAGGTCCTTAAGGAATAAAGTGTGGGCCTTAGGGCTAAATAAATGTTAATGTCATAATATTGTCAGACGATTAGAGTGGGGCACTACAAAAGAGTATTAACTATTACCATAAGTTACTAGGAACATGCATACTAATATATGTTCCAAAAAATAACCTTCTTCCTTTCTATAACCCATATGGTATTACAATTAAAGTTTCAATTTAAGGATCCCTTATCCACTAAAAAACTATTGAGATAGAAGGGAGGACAATTTGCTAGAGGTTGTACTAGAGGAAAATGTAACATTACTCAGTTTGTTCTCTAACCAAATAATGGATCCTTAAAAGAGATTGATTTACTTTCAACATCCTCTCTAAAGGAAGAAAACTTAAGAGCCTCGATACTCCATTGCTCTAAGATTTCATGGAAAGAAAACAACAATTATTAAATTAACTCCCATTAATGATATAATCATTTGACATACAACCATCTTAAAGATGCATCTATGAAGATCACCATTTCATAGTTGTGACTGGATGCCTCTAGGTTTAGATATCGTATTTCATGATGTCCAAGCTCAGATAACTTTTAAAATAGGTTTTCACAAAAAATCTACACCTCTTAATGGAATGACAAGGTCTAAGGTTGATTTGAAGTCCAATGCTTCACCTTGTGGTCTTGGTGAGGTTATTCTTACACCAATGTAGACCATGCCACAATATTACTCAAGAGAGCACCCAATATAAGCAAATCCAATGGTGATATCTCACAATGTCAATGTCATTTATTACTCTCATTATGTGTTAGCATACAACATTTATTACTTTATAGTTTGTTTGCCATTTCTTTTAGACATTCCATCAAACAGTTGGTGGAAAACCTCTAGCCTTCCACATCTAACATGCCTATCCAAACCACTAGTAGGCTCATTGAGGAAGAGTAAACAAGGGTGCAGGAAAAACTCCAAAGCAATGCCAATGACCCTTTCTTTCAATCAACCATTCCTTGTTGAGATAAGAGGCTCATTCTACAGCCCAATATGAGGGCAATGTGTAATTATGTTCGTGTTCAACTTGAAGCTGACATGTGTCCCTTAAAAAAACACTTTAAATAAAAAAAAAATTGACTAAAGTAAAAACATATATAATTATACATATTTGATTTGTTTTAATTAAAAGCATTATAAAACATCAATAACACTCAATTGCTTCGTTGTTAATATTACAATCCAAATGAAAAAGATGTGTTAAAATAAATTTTACTTTCACTTTTGGAGAGTTTTATAATAAAATATTTTTGTGTCTATGGTTAAATAATATAATTTTATATAAACTTTAGATAGAGATTAAGACTGTAAAATTAAAAAAAAACTTTTATTTCTTTTATGAATATTTCAATATAAAACTTAAATAAACTTTGTTATGCAACCAGCTCACAAAATAGAAGAAAGAGATAGATCAACGACTTAAAACGTAGCCTCTTCGAAGGGGAAACCTCCTTTATATTACACAAATAAACAATTCTTGGATGATACAAATGACAAGACCTTCTTTCTATATATAGGAGTTTAAGGGGTTACAATATAATCAGAGCCGACATAACAATAATAATGTAAGGGCACAACAGTAACAATAGTGGGCTTCTATGAGGCACAATAATAACAATATGGGGACAACATGGGCACACACCCCCTTTCTATATTAACACACACACAAATAGTATGTATTAACAATAATAAATTACAAAAATAAATTTTAAATAATGAAAAATTACACATGGTCTATATATAAAGAGACATAAAACCACTATAGATCCATCTAAATCACGAATGTATCAAGCACTAAAAGAATTCAAATCTCTCCAAATGTATTTTTTTCTTCAAGTTTTGCATTCTAAAAAGAGGTTTGCATATAATGAGATTTGATCCCTTTCGACTCTTGGTAATCCATGTTTTTTTTTCAAAAAGAAAAAAACGCCCATACTTTCATTAAAATGAAGTGCATATACGTTTACATGTATTATTCTCGTCCCTATATCGTCTTGTTCTCAATCTGACCCTAAACAACTTAACTATTGACCTTATCCCTCCTGTGTCATCCATATTTTCTTCTATTCTTCATAGATTCAACACACTATTACAAAGATATCTTTATCTATTGTATCAAAAACATGTCTAGTGAAATCAACTTGTAAATTAAACCCAAAAACAAAAAGACATTGTTCTAAAAGTAGGATTATAGTGATCATATTTTGATATCCACGAAACACTGGATAGAGCTGTCTTCATATGCTATAAATTGATCTTGCCAAGAATATTGGTGCAACCGTCTTTTTCAAGACTATCTGCAACATTATTCTATTCTCTGAAGATATGTGAAAATGTGATCCTCTTGAAAGACTTAATCAATTCTCCGATTCTATCTATCCAATTTGTGAGAAATGACACCTCAAAACTCGTTCTCCTCTGTGCACATTCAATGATCACTTTGGAGTCCCCAAATATGTTGATCTCTTCTAATGCCAGCCATTTAGCACAAAAAATAACACCCCATAGTGATAGAAGTTCCGCTCTATTGTTTGTTCCTTCACCACTGTACCAACGAAAATGATAAAAACTCCCCAACTTCATTACAATATATGCCTCACTGCCACAAACTCTAAAGGATGAAGCTCCATCGAAAAAACATACTAGATACTTAGCCCAAACCTCCTTTATTCACTATCTTCTAGACCACTTCTCCATCTTTGGCCCAATCTTCATATCGTATGCCAAAATTTTAAGACAAAAGCCTCTAATCTCTGGCTCAACGTGTTCAAAAATCATGGCTTTTTTTGCCCTTCATATACCCCATAGGATATAGAAAGGCAGTGCTCAGAATCCTTTGTAATCTACAAACCATAATGGTAGGAAATTTGGTGGATCCATGGTTAAGATGAATCTTTATTGGTAAATACCGATTTTCGATAGAGTGTTTGTACAGTCCTCAAAACCCCATTTCCATAATGGTGCTCTCTATGATGGACATCGGTTCCTCTTGAGCCATGTTGTCAAGCTACCTGATATGAGCAAAATAGTGTATCCACTGAAGGAGGGAAGCATGACTGTGGCAATACTCACACTAAAGGACCTCCGATGAGATCTCTTTCAACAACCCCCTATCGACTCTTCCTCAATACTCAAGCTAACATCTCATTTTTTCATGTTTTTTACCTAAACATTTATAAAATCAACATGTCTATAAAGATGGGGCATCCTTATGTCAATTGCAGATTCCCAAAATATTTTGTGATAGAATTGATCTCACCCATGTCTGAGGAATCCCAAAATATTTTGAGAATCCGCAATTGACTTAAGCCTAGGGGTAAAGATGATACCATGTAACCTTATTGGTATCCCTTGGACTTGTATTACTTAGAGATATTGCATATGTAGTTTTTCTCTTAAACCATTTCCCTTTCCCATTTACACTCATGAAGGACGGTGCGTTTTCAGTTTTTTTCATACCACAAAATAAGGCTTGTATAGAAAATTATAACATAAGCAGGACGATTATAAATAATTTCATGAATGTACAATATGTTTTTCATAGCATGGATGGATCCATTTGGGATGCAGAGTTACCAATTATAGCAGCCATGGATTGGCACGATGTCAACCAAGTTCACATCCAATTTCCAAAGATATAGATTATCTTGTAAAACCTTGAAGTAAAATCCCTCTTACAATCTGTAATATATGGTCAAAGTACTGGAGAAACCCGACGATTATAAATAATTTCATGAATGAGCTATAATTTTTGCATGGCATGGTGGGGCCATTTGAGGTGCAGAGTTGCCAAATATATCCATTTGAATAACACCATAGAGAAGATAAGACCATGGGTGGATCCATTTGAATTGACACGATGTCAGCCAAGTTCACATCCACAGATATGGATGACCTTGAAAAACCTTGAATAAAAATCCTTGTTGCAATCTGCAATATATGATCAAGGTACTTAGCTCTCGTTCAAACGTATATGGACGAACCCATGTTTCTTGGTAAAACTGAAGTAAAATAGAATCGGGCTGATTTAAAGACAATATTAAATCAAAGAAAGAATCACATCTGGGTTCTGGGCTAGTGTCATTTACCCTTCCTTTCTACTGGACCCTGGTGGTTGTTGCATTCTTCACATTAATATCCTGTAAAATTTGTCTATCTACCGTATCATTCCCCATGTTTCTTCTGCCTTGATCATACTTGTTATTCAACCTTTCAATAGCAATCTTGGGCACAACACAGCATTTGAAAAACAATTTTGTCAACCGGGGTGTACATAATAATAAGGCTTACCATGCAACGACATTGTTTCAATGTATTCTAGTAAAGACTGGGAACAAACAAGCATAAATGTTCTTGGTTCCATTTTAACCCATATTTAAACCATTGTGGTTGCTACAAAACTAAATTATTAATACCCTTGTCACTTTGCCCTTGAATTCATCGTTGAATGAAAAACATAATTACCATATATCCATGTTAACTCGGATTTATTAAGCAATGATGAGATGGTGCAAACCTCTGACTGCTTAGAAAATCAAGAGCTGAGATACCCTTTATTTACTTTTTATTTGTTTTACCCTTTATTTACTTTTTATTTGAATGAAGTTAGACATTAGAAATTATTATTTTATTAGCATTACCCACAATAAAATTCTTGCAATGAAACTCACAACTTCAATACTAGCGCCCGAAGATGTATAATGTGCTTGTTTTAAAAAGCAAACAATCTTTATCTCTTATCAAGAGATGGATACAAAATTGCAAAGTGATAATAAATATGAAGAGATCATAAGCCTCCAGGATTGCGGCTGGTTGGCCAGCGAACGTATTGCTAAGGCGTTTGTGTGGCTGTGCAGGTCACAAATTCAAACCTTGTCTTATTTATGTGCTGTGCTTGGGGGCAGTGCAGTTGTAGCTGGAGGTTATAGTGGCAGCCATCGGGTCGCTGTACAACCTCGTCTTATTTATGTGCTGTGCTTGGGGGCAGTGCAGTTGTAGCTGGAGGTTATAGTGGCAGCCATCGGGTCGCTGTACAAGTTATAGGGTCAAACCTCGTCTTTGTACAAGTTATAGGGTCAAACCTCGTCTTATCCGTACGCTGTGCTTGGGGCAGTGTAGTTGCATCTGGAGGTTATAGTGGCAGCCATCAAGGTCGCTGTGCAGGTCACAGATTCAAACCTCGTCTTACCCATGTTCTATGCTTGGGGGCAGTGCAGTTGCATCCGGAGGTTATAGTGGCAGCCATCGGGGATTGACCCCGTGTCACTTGAGTATGAAAGCCAGGACATTAGCGATTCCGCCAGTCATAGATAAAAATAAAATAAATAAATAATAATTAATTATTAAGAGATCATGTCACTCTCAATTTACATAGAAGTGGGCGGAACTTGTTTGCTTTTCCTCTGGTTTTCTTATTTCTTACCTAAATATTGTTTCAAACTATGAATAGAAATCTTAACAAAAGTTATGTTTCCACAAGGCCAGCGTAGAAATAAAATGTATAACATTAAATTCTCCCTCTTTCTGCAGCAGATAAGACCATGTCAGATGGTTCATTTCAAATTAGAGTTTTACACATCTCATATAGCTACAAAAGAATACAGGACTTCATACAAAATGAATATAGGAATCAATGGTATGTTGCACTTTTTTTACTTATTCAAAATACATAACCAATCCTGCTATTGTCAGATTTCTTCTTTGCTTATGTAATAAATGTTTCAAACTAAAGATGGGACGTTACGAAACTCAAGTGTCAACTGATGGAACATCCAACAGATTTCTATCTGTTGAAAAAATTGTCATGCTAAATCAAAACATAAGCGTACAATGAAATACAGACAAAAAAATGAGATCAATGGAAGTGAACATAAAAGTCATAGCATTACATCGGGACAATGGAATACATGATACATTAGGAGGAAATATTCAAGTAGAACATATGTAACTACAACCTTGCTGTTTAGGCTCAGCACTATAAGATGCCACCAAATCAATATATAGGCTCAGCAAAATAAGATTTTCCCATATGAATATGGAAATAGGACTCAAGAGGAAAACAAACCAAATTAAACAAATACTTTCGATATGCACTTCTGACAAAGACTTACATATTTTATTGGAAGTTTCAGATACAATGTCACTATGGAACAAAGGGTATGAATAGCCTAAATCATACTCAAACAGGGATATTACAAGTCATCTACTACTTCAAACTTTGATCAAGTTTGCCACCTTATCTGGGTATTGTATGCAGAGAGCATACCATGCACAAAATCTCTTGAAGTCGAGTTATCTCCTTATTTTACTAAAGTGGGCACTATAACTTATGAATTCGGTGAAAATCAAGTATATCTTGAAAAATATAACCAGAAGCACATGAGAGGTCAGGGTTATACCCACTATATGGACTTGACACTAATTAACTCTCGAATAATAATATGAACTAACATAAGACTCAATAAATACATACAAATGCCTCTTCAGCCTCTCATAGGAGCAACTTAAGTTCTCAGCCCACTTTATTGCTTTGTTTCCCCCTCCTCCTCCTTGCTCTTTTTACCGAACCAACTAGCAACTACGGGTGTAAGGGCAACGGTTGGAGGAAACCTGATCGGGGAAGCTGCTTTGTGTGCAGCGTATGCAAGTGCAAATGTTCCCACCTTTTCTCCTGTTTCATCAGTATGGATTCCAACCTGTTGATAGAAACATATGAAAATTTTCTTTAAAAGATGCTTGAAGTCTAAGGATTTTGACAGCTTCAAGGTTACTCTTTCAAACCCAAGTATACACTAGGAAAAAGTTATGAGCTTTATGAATCTAAAGTCTTGCAAAATCTAATCATGGTGAAAATCAATATCTACAAATAAAAGCTGTACGAAATGCAATCATGCTGAAAATTAATAGCTATGAATGAAAGCTTTACAAGATCTAATCATGAGGGACAACTACAAAGGTTCAGATTCTTCTAATCTAAGCCAAATTTCAACTCTCGGCTAAATATGAAAAAACCACAGTCAGCCTTAGCTCTCCAAGAGCCTTTAAAATTGGAGTTTTTGTGTGGGCAACCGAAGTGACTGCATTCAGGTAAACACTGATTCCTATGATGTGAAATATGAACAAGCAGAATCTCCCAAGAAATAATATTTTGTGCACTGCATACCTTGTCAAGCAAGCCCTGCACGTCCACTCCAGAATTTATGAGCAAGTAACAAACACTGAAGGAAACTAAAGAAAGCGAGATAGAGGTGGCCAGATATGCCCCACCATATCTTGCTAATAACTCCTTAGCCTGATTTTTCTTCTTTCCCTTGGCATCCTCCCCATTATCATTATCCTTTGAGGTGAATATCTGAAAAACATTGATAAACACAATGCCTCAGCATTCCATGTTATATACTTTGTCAGTTTTTCTACTCTGTGCCAGAATTCAAAATCATACCATGACCAGATTTAACTAATAAGCATAGCCAACTGAACTGAAATATAATAACGATTTAAATTACTTCCATGCCATTAATGCATAAAAGAGAAAAAAAACCCACAGAACATACAGAGATACAGAGAACATACAGAGAGATACAGAGAACACAAGAACTCTAATATCACACAAATGGCCAGACGAAACATTTGTACAAATTCAATTCAGAACATTAGCAGGAAAAGTCCATATAGAACATAGTTGCATACATAACCCCAATTCAAAGCATCAAAGAAATACCACAGAAAATTTATTCAAAACCCAACTCAAAATTTCAGAGACAATCCCACAGATTTAACAGACAAAGAAATAGTAGAAAACCCCAATGCAATGAATAATAACAGCAGAAACACAATACCCAATACAGAGGAGGCAAAACAAGTGGAAAATCACAGTGGCATGTAAGGCAGGCAGGCAGGCAGGCAGACATACCTTCCATAGACCAGCCTCTAGACCAAACCTTTTAGTAATTTCTTCCGCTGATTCGCCTCCGCCGTCGCTGCTGCTGCTACTGCTGCTAGCTTTGTCTGCTACCTTATTTGACTCTTGTACTGCAGAACAAATGGAGAGTTGTCTTCTTCTTCTTCTATTGGAAATAACAGTGTTGGTATTGAAGGGACATAAATGTGCAGGTAATCGATGGAGAGCATTGTTAATGGTGAAGTTGTGTTGATGATCAGTTGTTGCAAACGGAGTGGACGGCAAGGTGAGCCCTGTTGACATCATACCAGCAGCTCCTGCGCTACTCTGCTTCTGCTCGTCCTGCTATCAGAGGGATGGATTTGGACTCATATAAGTGCTCGTGGCGGCATAGTTGCCAAATAACAATGGATAACTTGATGGCCTATGACAGGTGAGGTACTTGTACACGTGCTCCACAAATGAATGGAAATTCAATAAAATATTTATTGTTGTCACCGTATACATTTTTATACGAGTGTAGATTGTTCCATTAATTATTTTTTAATAATTATTTTGTTCTCGCAGTGAACTTTGTGGTGGTTTTATTTAGTCTTTTCATAAAGCAACACGTAGTGGTCGGTAAAGTGTATGGACCAATCGTTGATGTACATGTACTCAATTTAATGAAGAAGATATTTTTTTTGAAAGAAGCAGATGATATAAAATTTGGACTATTTTTCGATATTGTGTTATCTTTGTGTGGGGTCATGTTAATCTTCTTTGTATGGTTCTCATGTATTCTATGTAACTTCTCAAGTATTCTATGCATCTTTTTCTCTCGGAGGTTTTTTTGGGTTGCTTCCATCTACATGGTTCATACCACATGCCATGGAAGTTAATTTTCAAGTTAGCCATCACATGTGTTTCACATCATCACATGTCTAGCTTTAAACAATTTTGAATTTTGAAGATTATTGAACTTCTCTATGTAGCATCATTGTATCTTATATATTCCATATATTTTCCTTTAGAAATTTTGCATATGGTTTTTGAATATTTTTCTAATGAATTGAGTAGTGATATTTTTCTATGATGACATTTGTGACCAGGGTTGTCTAACTCCACGATGTCAATTTTATTCATGTGAATTCATATTTTTATAATGAGGTGACTTCTTGTTTCGTTTTTTAAGGTTATCTTTATTTTCATTAATATTATAATATATTACATTTTTCTTACAACAAATTTTAAAGGATTATGTCCAACATTGCTTCCAAGTTAAAGGAGTGTTTGTGATTCTAAGCATTATTCTAAATTTTTCAAACTTTTCTCTAATGAATTTTTGGTGAAGATGTCTACAATTTGTTCATTTGTGGAACTATGTCATAAATGAATAGTCTTAGCTTCTACATGATATCGAATGAAAAGATACTTTGTGTTGATGTGTTTGGTTTGATTATGGAATCTGGGATCCTTGGGAAACCTGATTGCAGAAGTATTGTCAATTAGGAGAGGAGTACAATTCACTTGTTTCTTGTGCAAATCTTCAAGCATTTTCCTGAGCTACACAATCTCTTTTTGTTCATTTTGCATCTACCACGTATTTCGCCTCTATTGTGGAATCTGCTAGAACTAACTGCTTGTGTGACCTCTAGGAGGCAGTCGTTGATCCAAGACTCATGAGATAACTTGAAGTCAACACTCCATTTTCTTTCTATCCATCAAAGTTTGATTATGAATATCTAATCACGTTGAAGTCACCCACATGTGAATATATAAGTCCACAATATTGAGTTCCTTTTACGTAATTGAAAACTCTTTTTACAACAGACTGATGTCCTTTACAAGGCTTTTGCATAAATTTGGAAAGAATCTCAGTAAAAAATGAAATATCTAGTCTAGTAGCAGTGAGGTTGATCTGAGTTGACTCAACTCCCAGATTTAACCAAGATCTTTTACTTATGTGATGTTGTTAGAATTGCACTTAAAAGAGCATAAAGGAACATATATGCATGCTATAAAGAAGAGGGAACATGACAAGAATCAGCAACATAAAACACAAGACGTTGATAATGGAGTTCGTCTAGTGTGGACTATGTCTCTGGGCCCAATGTCAAGATGGTGTTCGTTGCTTCATTCAGTCCTAGAAATGGTGAAGATGTAGGTGGACTATATTTTCTTGCATACAAGGTTATGTGCCCTCTACATGAGTGGCAAAGTCTCCCCATGAGACGTTTCGTTACAAGGACTATCACTCACAATAGGCATCCTATCAGCATGACATAAATTGACACATGGTGACAATGAGTATCCCACCATCATGGCATCAAAGGGATTTCAACCAAAACACCCATGGTGACAATGAGTATCTCGCCATCATGGCAACATAGGGATATCAATCAAAACATACATAACAATCCATGATGAATACATCTCACATGAAATAGATAAAGATTCTACATCATACATCAAGAAGGAATTGAAACAACATAGTACATCTCACAGCAAATGATCAAAGAATTACATGACAACAACACCTCATATACCTCAACTCTAATGCTAACTGAAGAATAGAATACTCAACTCCTGGATCTGAATGCACGATCGAAATTGTGGCGTCGCATGGCATAAGATCGATTGTCCACACTCTGAACTCTGACACCATCACTCCAATATGGAAAATGGTCGAAAAATAAAAGGCTCAGCTGCAAAAAAGGACTACACCACTAAATTTGTGTCATCGAGGGGTGTAAAATATACTATCCATTTTCTGAATTCTGACACTGGGAAAATCTGGGCATGTAGGAATCTTTTAAATTCCCTCGTGATTCTTGAAAGACTCCCTCCTCTGAGTTGACTGGAGATCTGTAACTCAAATCATCAAACTGATCTCGCCAATGAGATTCTTGTGGAATTCTAAGAAGAATGAGTATAAAGTTGGCTGCATTCTCGATCTGGGAAAATTTAGCCTCCAAGTAATCTGGAAGATTCCCTCAAGATTCTCGAAGATTCTCCTCTGCTAGGAATCTCCAAATATGCTACTCAAAATGTGAATCCGACCTCGCCATTGCGTTCCCTGTGAAAATCTAAGAAAAATGACTGTAAACTTGACCACATTATGATCAAATGAATTTTTACCTCCCAAGGAATCTTTAAGATTCTCTACAAATATTCTGTCTTGAAAAGCGTGCATCATTTTGCCTCTTGGAACTGCGTGATGGTTCCATCTTTGGCCTAGCTCGCGGGTCCACCATTCAAAATTCTGTTCCCCGTTCCACCTTCATTCTCCTCGTGCAAATGAAAGTCGGGTTTATATGGTATTCGTGGGCAGAGTTTTCGAAAAATGTTCCACTAGTGCGTTGGGTAAGGCGGAGCATTCAAGGTGGGGAGGTCAGGGGATCAAATGCCACCCCCTCCAAAATTATACATGGTGCATTAAATTTTAGTGTGAAATTGTTATGGTGGGCACGTTTGTTTGTGTGTTAACTGTTACATTTTGGTGTGATTTAAATGTTGGTTGGTGTATGCCACATGGGGCCACCCGGTGGGGACCAGGCGGGTTTAATCCTTGTCAGCTTCACTATATTTAATGTATGGTGTGCATATTAGTTGGGGTGTGGGCCAGGTCCACTAGAGGTGGCCCGCCCACTTTGTTTTATTTTTTAATGTTATAACGACATGGGTTGGAGGGCTGACGGGGTCATGGCTGCCGGCCTCTTTTTAATACTAATTTTTGTTACATGGATTTGGAATCTGGTGGAGGTGGCGAGGGTGATGTCCCGCTACCTATATATATAATAATAATAATAATAATAATAACTATTTTCGATTTTTTCTAATATAAGGGATATTAAACAAATTACGTATCTAACAAATTTGCCTACTCCTGGGGAGCCATATTACCTGTTTGGGACTCGGTCAATTTGTAGGACCATCAAACCTGGCCCACTGCCCAACTTTGACTGACTCTTTCTCCCTCATATGAGCTCAGATTTGCATGTCGTTCACACCATTAGAATCAGGGTGACGAGCACTTCGATTTGGGGCTAGTTTTCGAGCATTCCGACCACTTTGGATTTTGACCCTTTTTGAGTCCTCTGAGACTTCTGCATGTGTCTGGAGCCACCTGGATCAATCCTCCCCACTAAGGAGCTTTTGATCCTCCAAAAGCATGAAAATAAACTTCCACTTCTTTGTACCTTGTCTGCACTTACAAATGTCTGATAAGTCACCCTTCCTTGTCCTTCACCTTTGTCCTTCGTAGCCATAAGCGATGAGCTAACACTTGCAACCTCTGCAAACTTGTGGTACATTTTTTTTGCAAATTATATGCTTTGATTTACAAGACCAACTAATGATCCAAGCATCCCATAATTGCCACGAGTTTATAACACATACTCGATGGTCAAGTTTACATCAAAATGGAAACAATACCCCAGCTATGAAAACGAGGCCAAAATATCACTGTTGCTCCAACAAGTGATGGAAAACACATCATCAATGCAACACATGATTTAGAAAAATAAGTCCAAACTCTAATGTTGCTTTGACAAGTGATGGAAAACACATCATTACTTTCACAGTTTAACATGCAACACAAAATAAGACCAGACATCATTGTTGCTTAACAAGTGACGGAAAACGCATCATCACTTTCACATTTTTAAAAATGCAAAAAATGATTTACAAAAGCACGACCATGACAACCTAACATATCTAGAAACCATTTTTCACTTATCAATGTGAATGGGTCATCCCCCTGTGGTGGTTTTGCTTGTCACCACTATGCACGAAAATATCACTGGCGCATTCTTTAGTCCAAAGGGCATAACGGTGTATTAAAAATAGCCCCATTTGGTTGCGAAGTTTGTCTTGCTCCTATCTTCTGGCGCGATCTTGATCTGATGGTACCCTGAGAAGCCATCCATGAATGAGTAAGCTTCTTGACTGCCAACATTTTCCAATACTTCATCTGTAAATGGTGTTGAGAATGGATTGTGAACACAGGCGTCATTGAGCTTCCTGAGGTCCATGCATATTCTAATTTTGCCCTTCTTTTTTTTCTCTTGTACTACCATAGGACTCACCCAGTCAGATTCTTCCACTGGTTCAATAATTCCGGCTGCAAGCATTTTGTCTAGTTCTTCGTAGACCTTTTCTTTATACTTCGGATTCAAACTGTAAGGTCGTTGCTTAACAGGCTCCGCGTCTGGTTTTAGAGTGATCTTCATCATCCCTAATTCGCCAATGATCCCATTTAAGTTTGTGATTTTGGTCAGGAATAAATCTTGATATTCGCGGAGTAACTCGGTGACCTTATCTACCGTAGCATCATCCCAATTGTCCCCAAGCATCGCGTACTTTGGCTCCATGTCCATACTAATGTTTACCTACTTTGTTTTTAACGGCGCAGTGATGTCGATATCCTCAATTGATGGTCCTCTAACTTCGCAACTCCCTTCTGTTTCTGAAATACTAATATTTTGGGGGCCATCATCATCCTCCTCTACTTGCATGTTATAACATTCTAGGGCACTACTTAGCTAGGTTGCCCATGTTGGTTGAACGACTTGCCGTGGTTCCTGTGGTATTTTGAAGATGGCGGCTTTTACGGCTTTTAGCGCGTCATCAACAGTATCCGACCATCGGTCTTCAAGTGAGAATGTTAGCAAAAATCTCTCGCACAAGACATCCCATTCGCTCGTACCATGTCGGAGTTTTGTCTCAGTATACCAATTCATGGGTATGACATCCAGGGTATGGTAGAATAAGTGTACCCATTCAGGCTGAGGTTCTTCTCCATAGGCCTTGGTCCATTTTGCGAGGTGTGTGCGTGGTTCATCTAGTCCACCTTATTTTTCTTCTATCCATAGTT
>APFE030485164.1:127087-156738 GCA_000404065.3 Pinus taeda
GATCCAGATCCCATGGGGTCTCGCCTGGCAGCATCGTGATCTCTTTAAATCTGATGATTGACTACTTTTCTGATTTCGGCTGGCTGAATTCTTTGTTCAGCGCATTCTGGATCTTCGTTATTCCTACATTTGGGTGATCATTGGAATGCTTGATATACCATGTCAACGCGCGATCCTGCAGTGTGCTCACCAATGTGGCCTTCTTAATGTTATAGTCCGTAACCCCTTGTGCTTCCCACACTGTTCTTACCACGAACCAAAACTGATCTGGATCCTCATTCCCTACTTCTCTGAATACGGGTAGCTTAATTGCACTTTCCATACTAAACTACTGGTTTGGTGGGGGGTGTGGTGTGGGTGAAGATGGAGGTGAAGGAGGTGAAGCGAGTGGTGGCGTAAGTGTAGATGGTAATTGCGGAATGTGTTGCCTTATTAGACTGACCACACTCCTCTGTGAGACCTGAGCGGGCTCTTCCTCACTCTCTCATGAAGGTGAAATTAAGGGACTGTTTCCTAATTCCTGGCTACCTCTGTAAACCTTTCCGCTCCACATCATTCCAAACATAAATGTATTCGCATCACCCATTTTTCAGATAATAGCATCTTAATCCAGGTATTCAAAGATTTGATGTACTTACCTCGCAGTCCCTTGAGAAAACGTCTTTCTACTTTACTGTAGCTTATAGTCGTGTCTATCACAAATTCAGTGATAAACCCTCCCATTATCCGGTCGAGCCAATGGTCCATAGCTCACGCGATATTATCTTTTGATGCCTCTAGTTTGTGTACTAACTCTGGAGTCCACACTATTGGTTGATCGAGCTTGTACCTTCCTTGGCTATCAGCTAACCTTGCGATCCAGTTATACAGTTCAGACAGGAAGGATGTGAAGATGATCTCATGGATTTCTATATATACATAGCAATCCAGCCACCTCTTCTCGGATATCTGTGGAGTTCTGTTTTCCTGTGTCACGAACTCGTGAAGCTTCTTGTACCACCACTCTTCAATTTCTTCCTTCGTAGGGTTCCAATGGCATGACACCAGACATCCCTTAGGCAGATCCCGGTCCCGGAAACAGAACCATTTGTTGGCTTGTTGGGGCCTGACCTAGGTTCAGAAGTGATTTAGCCAAACAAATCCCAAAACTGTCGGCCTTTTCGGCAACAATCCGCTGTGCGCGGATTGAGGTCTCACCTGAGGTAGTATGGGAGGGTGCTGGAACCAGGTTTCTGCACCTTAGGGATGTCTTGATGAAGTCTGGGAGTTTCGTGAACCAATCTTGCGTGCTTGCACTACTCCGCACAATTGTCTGACCTTTGCGTAGCTCTGTAAAGAGCACGAAGAGGCGCTATCTAGATCCTTTATCCTTACTGTGTTAGTATTATAGATCTGACTTAATTTTGTGGGCCCAATGTTCTTATTAATCTTTCAACATTTGTAACAAGTGCGCGCGATCATAAACTGTAAAGAGATGCATAAGAATATAATAGAAGCATAAACATACAGATCTATGAGTAGATGTACACTATTACAGAATCAACTTATCTTTTATTAATCCTTTGTTCAGATGCAATCCCAACTCCTCCCTGAGCACTCCACTGCAGGGGTCCACACACACAGTTGCAGACTCTACCAGGCCTTTGCACACTCAGTTGCAGAACCTCTCTCTACTACTATGACCCAAGACTCAGACTTACAGACTTAGAGTGAATTATCACATTCAAAAACCCATATTCTTAAGATCAAGACTAAAATTGCTCTCTACACTTAGAGCCTCACTCTATTTATACATTCCCATGGTCCGCGGACCATGGGTATGTTGACACATTCCCATGGTCCGTGGACCATGGGTATGTTGACACATTCCTTATTAAATCACAATATTCTAGGGTGGACGATCCTAGACTCTCGCGCTCTGCGCCCACATTTTGCGAGGTATTACATTACTTTTGACCAAAATTTGGGCTACAAGCCCCAAAAACCTGTTATGGGGGGATCTGCTGCCCAACGACCCCTTTCCAAAATAGAGATGCATTTTGGAAGCACCTCCTAAATATTTCCTTTGTAAACTCTGATAACATCATTTTGGGAGGAGATTTGAATTTCTCCATTGGATATGGGGAATCTTGGGGAAGCAATGCATAGGTGGATCCCTTATCAGACATTATGGAGCAGTTCCTTGAACAACATCACTTGATTGATATTCCAATGGTCAAATATCAACCTACTTGGTGCAATAGAAGAACTGGGGATGCTGCACTAGCCAGGCGCTTGGATAGATTCCTCATAAAGGAACCTCTGGTGAGAGTACTATCAAATTACAGATAATGGGTTGGTTCTATAGGCATATCCGATCACTCTCCTATCTTCATGGAGTTGTCGAGTCCCTTTTAGAAGCCTAGGGCACCCTTCAAATTCAACTCCACATGGCTAAAGGATCCCAGTTACATCCACTTGGTTACCAATTTCTGGCGTGCTCATCCACCTTCTACGGGAAGAACCACTGCTCAGGGAATTTTTTATAACCTACAAGAAATCAAGAAACTACCTATTAAATGGGAAAAGGACAAAAGAGACCGGGATGAGTAGACCCTTAGTTCCATTGGGTCCTCTCTTACCAATCTCCTGGATGAGCAGGGGCATGGATTTACATCTGTGGAGGCTAAATCCCACCTTATTGACATAGAGACTCAGCAATTCAAAATCCTTAAAGAGAGAGAAGAAACTTGGCACCTTCGTAGACGGGCTATTTGGCTTCAGGTTGGAGATGAGAATACAAAGTTATTCCACAATTATGCAAAGGGTAGGAAAGTCAGCAACACCACATGCCTCAAGAGGACGGTAATCTTGCAACGTATTTTAATCAACTAGCACACCTGGGAAATTCTCATTTCCAGAAGCTCTTCAAGGCCCCCCCTAGTGCCACCCTTGTTGAAATTTTCCAGATAGTAGGTCACTTCCCTCGGTTTATCGACCCAGATGAGGCAGAGGAGCTTACATCTCTAGTCACGTTGGGAGAATTGGAAAGCACGCTAAAATGTTTCAAAAAAGATAAGAGTCCAAGGTCAGACGGATGAACTATTGAGTTTTATCTAGCCTTTTATGAAACTATTGGTTAGGATCTTCTAAAGGTGGTGGAGGACTGTAGGACTTCAGGGCGAATGTACAAGGCTATTATCTCAACCTTCATTGCCCTTATTCCCAAATCTAACTCCCCCACACATTTCAATAAATTCAAACCTATTTCTCTCTGCAATTGGCTTTGCAAGATCATTGCCAAAATTATCGCCAATCGACTTAAGCCAATTATCTCATGTCATATCTCCTTGAAACAATTTTCTTTCCTCCATAATAGACAAATACATGAGGCTATTGGTACTGCAAGGGAAGCCCTGCACTCCATGAAATCTAAAAAGCTCAAAGGTGCCATTCTAAAAATTGACCTAGCCAAAGCCTTTGATTGAGTTAGCTGGCTCTGTATTAAAATGATCCTCATCCACCTAGGATTTCTTCCTCCCTTCATAAATTAGGTTATGTGTTGCATCACTACTGCCTCCTTCAGTGTCTTGATAAATGGTTCTGCCTCAAACTTCTTTCATGCATAACGTGGGCTCAAACAAGGTTGTCCCCTCTCCCTGCTCCTCTCTCTGATCATCATGGGGGGACTTAGTCGATTGATAGCCGTTGCCAAGAAAGATGGACGATTACAGGGACTAAATATTTCAAATCATTGTATCCTCACTCACCTCCTCTTCGTAGATGATGTGCTCATCTTCCTCAATGGAGGCATATAGGAAACTACTACTTTCTTCGGCATCTTACTACTTTTCTCTTCGGCCACAGGTATGGAAGAAAATCAACTGAAATCCTCCATCACTCTATCAGCCTACACCCCACGGGAAGCTCCGGTTGCATTGCAGAAATTACCTTTTCAAAGCCATCAACTAGAGGATGGACTCAAATATCTTGGCTTCTATATCAAGCCACACTGCCACAAGATTTCCGACTAGATATGGCTTGTGGTCAAGATCGAAAAACGATTGCTCAAGTGGAATCATAGATTCCTCTCCAGGGCAGGTCGATTAGTGCTTATCAAAACAGTGTTGGAGGCTACACCTATTTATTGGATGTCTCTGGCATGGATTCCTAAAGGAATTTTATCTCGAATACAAAAACTTTGCTACAGATTCCTTTGGAACGACTATAAGGAAGGAAAACCTTTTGCTTGGGTGGGCTGGAAACTTATTGCAATACCAAAGAAATGGAGTGTTTGGGGACTGAAGGATCTATCCTCCTTTGCTCATGCACTTTCTGCAAATATGAGATGGCTTATCCTCACCTCCCACAACCTCTGGACATAAGTGATCTACTACAAATACATCTGGACACACCAGATTATGGACTGGATTCATTTGCCCACCTGGAAACGATCTATGATATCAATGGTTTGGCGAGAAGTTCTACACACCATGCCCACTATCAAGATTGGACTCGCCTGGAGAATCAATGATGGCTCATCAATGCGCATTGGCATTGATCCCTGGTCAGGCTATGGTAGCATGTTTTGACTACCTCCTGAGCTCATTCAATTTCTCAAAAAAGAAAATATTAATGTGATTGGCCATATTTTTTATCCAGGGAATAACACAATCTTTTCACAAGCGTGGACTTCAGTGGAGTACTTGGGCATTCCTATACAATGGCAACAATATTGGGAGGGCTACATCACTGCGCCGACAGAATCACATGTCCATATCAAAGATGGCACTGATGAACTCATATGGGCTCCTGCTGAACATGGCACTTACTCCCCTAAGGCGGGTTACCCCATCATTCATGATGCTCATAGGCCACTTGTGCTTTTGGATTGGTGGGGTAAGATATGGAAACTAAAAGTGCCTCCGTGCACAAAACTATTTATGTGGAATGTCTTACGGAACAAGACACCAACTGGGCACAACTTAATGCATCGATCCTTCTTCGGTCCCTCCTAGTGAATGCTCTGTCATCAAGAAGAGGAAACAAATGACCATCTATTCCTGAATTTCCCAACAATGATTCACATTTGGGAGCAGGTCCTTGCTTCCCTATCCATAACTATTAGATGTCATGGAATCAATGTATCATATGCCTGGGATATTTGGCAAGCTTCATTCTTGAATCCAAAAGTCCACTTCCTTCCACTGATTATTTGTTGGTCTATTTGGCTAACAAGAAATGGGATCATTTTCAGAGATAAAATGGCTTGATGGCAGTCCTCCATTTCCAAAATTTTTGTTGCATATCATGAAATACCATAAGAGATTCATACACCTGCTGGTCGCGTAGTATTACCTGAATCCATTGATCACAATATTCCCTGGGCTATTTGAAGTTACAACAAAACCACAAGGTTGTGGAGGGGGAATTCTATTGCATAAAACCGAAAATCATTACTACAAAATACAAATGGGTTTAGGAATGGGGACAAAAAAATATGCATAATTGATCTCTCTTAGACATCTCCTCCATTTTTCCCTTGCACATGCATGCAATCATATTCATATTTTTGGAGATTCTCAAATATTCATCAATTGGTTCAATAACATATTTGCATGTCATATGCACTCTCTCAGGAACATATTGAATGAAATCATGATCTTCAAAGCACAATTTAATTATATCTCATGTCAACATATTTACAGGGAACATAATTCAGCTGCTGACCAACTTTCCAAGGAGGCCACGACACATCCCCAAGGACTATGGATGATATAGGAGCAATAAGGAGATGAACACTACCAGTACTATCATCGTCCCTATATAGATCGGGCTTATTAGAGGGCCGATAGGCCCTAATTTTTGAAGTATACAACAATGAACTAATCAACACTAGATTGATACATTGTATATATTTTTGCTTATGAACTTATCTATTTACCCTGCGTGGTAATTTATGTACAAACTATATATTTTTGGAAGGCTTCGGCCAACGTACTTCTATATATGTTTTTGGAGGCTACGACAAACATATTGCATATGCCATACAGACATCTACTACATGTAATTTTTCTATATTAATGAAAAGTTACGATTTTTCCTCGGGGAAAAAAACTTGTAGTAGATATTTATGGGAGGCCATCCTCTTACCCATTTCTAGTATTTGCATGTAATATTTATTTTAATAAAATAAGGTTGAGTTCTTTTGCACATGCATCTTGTCAATCTTCAGTTGCAGTTTATATTTTCTAGTTCTGTTGTTTATTTGGTGGTTCAATTTTGTGCAAGTTCTTTATCAAATTGACGACATATTTTTTTTAAAGAAATATTGTGCAAATTGGTATTCAGGATATTACAATGGATCACTTTTCACTGAAACTAATTCTCTAGATAATACGAGCTCTCTATCATAGCCCCAATTAATCTACACTTATGTATGCAATTCAAACATTTTGATAAAAAAAAATTTGGTTGAGTAATGGGACACCAATTCTAGAGGGATGGGGAAATTACTTGTTTAGGAGATTACTTATTGAAATAATATTAATGTATTGAAAATTAAAATGAGGAATGGAAGGCTACCAACTTGAAAGAAAAGTTTTCCATTTACTGCATTAATTAAACAAAAATTGCATTTAAAAGTAGCATGGGGAACAACTGTACAAGTGGCACACCTCACTTCCAAAATCTTGCTAATAGGAGTTGCTGCCAAGAGGAAACAAAAGAAAGATAAATTGAACTACTGGAAAGGAGGCAAATCAAAAGGGAGTTTGAAAGGTCAAGGGAATTTGAATAGTTAAGAGGAGGAATTTGAATTACTGGGAGAGATTTTGGAGCAACAAGATGAAGAAAAACATGAAGGAAAGAAGGAGAAAGGGAGTTGTAAAAAAAAGAGCGTAGACAATGAGAGGAAAAGAAAAGGAAATAAAATGCCAAGAAAAGGGTTGAATAACAAAAAAAATTCATGAGTTTTTGGTTGGAAAAGGAGTAGGAAGAAATCATTAGTTGAGGAATTGATTGTCCCTCAAGTCCTTGTTGGCTTGGAGGGTGGAGATGGTATTTATTAGGAAACCCCTAAGGGATAGGGTGGAGGAATTGATCTTGGAAAATTCTTGGAATATTTCTAGATGTTTTTGTTGTATGTTGATTTTACTGTGAGTTTTGGAATCCCTAACTTGGGTGGAACCACAATGTTGTGTTTTAAAGGGTGGAGATAGATGGTCACTAGAATCTCTGTACATTTTCTTGATTTCAATTTAGTTGGTGGGTGGAAATGGATGAATCTCTAGAGTCCTTGTTTCAGCTGATGGATGTGATTAATCCTTGAAGCAAAAGATCAGTCAACCTCTAGAATCCAGCTCAGGGGTGACAACTACAAGTGAGATTTGGTTTTAGTTGTCTATGTTTGGGTGGAGAGTCATAGTCCCAAACTCATAAGTATCTCTCACGTTCTCAAGAAAACAAGCATATATATATATATATATTATATATTATATATATATATATTATATATATATATATATATATATATATATATATATATTATATTATATATATACTATATATATATATACTATATATATATATATATATTATATATATATATATAATATATATATATATATATAATATAACATACATATACACATTTGGTCGGTCCAAAATGATGCTTGTTGATGGCATGATACATGGTTTCATTATATATTTGATTGACCAATGTGTTGTTGTCACTTTGTAAAATATGTTGGAACAACACATGGATATAATGATTATGTCAATAACTAGCATGTAAATCCTTCTTATTGCATAGAAATGATTTTGTTTAATTACAACATTGCGAATGTTTACTGTGTATAAATTATAGGCTACATGCGGATGTGTAATGCATTAGATGCATGGACTTATACTAACATCCTAGATACAAGGGATTATTTCACTATGATAGTGTTGGATTGTACTGGTAGAAAGGAGTGCTCATTAGTGTTACTGAATAGAGTGGAAAGATTTGAAATCTTGTGTTCATTGCATCTTTAAATTACTATATAAGTTTTTGTAGTTTTGTTGTATGTTAATTGGTTCATTCTTGATTGATGGGAATGATGTCTTGTTGTGATCCCTTGTGGTCTCATTCTTGATTTGATATGCATGAGAAGTTGAGCCTTTCTCACTTATTTTCTTATATACTAGGGTTTTGGAGCCAAGAAAATAAGTTTTTTGCTCAGTTAATGGGTTGTAACATCTCTCTGTATTTTGGAAGAAATGAACTTGACAATGTTGTTAAATAGTTATCATGCATATGATTGAGTGTTTCTTAAGTTTAGCCATAGATTCCTTATGAATATTTTAGCCATTTAGTATTGGAAGTAGTGATTGAGAAGTTTGAAAAGTTACAACACTGTTAAAGTGTTGGAAATCCCCAAAAAAATTGTATTTCTTGTTAGCAAGTCAGCCAGGTCAGAGGTCGGGAGGTTGGAAAAAAAGGACCAACCTCCAATGAGTGTTACCTCGACCTACCATGGGTCAATAAAGCCATCCATGATCCATAGATTAGAGGTCAGAGTGGGTCGGGGGTCTGGTGAGGCCAAGGGTTAGGGGTCAGGCCCGATCATTAAAATTAAATTATGCATTACAGTAGGAGCGTCAGCCCCTAACCTCCTTGGGATTTGTGCCTGCCACGTGGGCCTATCCATGGTGGTTGTGCTCCAGCTGCCATGTGGGTCTGTGCACCTCATCACTGCCATGTGGGTTTATGTGAGGTTTCCATGTGGAGGTCATGATGACGTGGCAGGGTGTTTTTGGTCCATCTTTAGAGGGTCATAAATTTTGATCGATATATGTATCTTGGGAGTTAGCTCAGTAGAGTAACCACCTCCTTCTAACTCTAGTTGGGTTATAGGGTTAGGAGAGGTGTGTTTACAGGTGGTATTAGAGCATCCAAGCTCAACACTTGGACTGGATGGGCTCTCCCATGAGTAAAAAGTATCATGTTGTATAGATTGTGTGAATGATTGAATGCAAGCATGATTGATATGTTTTTACTATTACTGAAGGACTAACAATTTGTGTTGAAAAACATATGTTGATGGAGATGCATGTATGTGCATTGGTGCTAACATGGTTGTTGGTTACACCTAGCCTTATTATAACAACTTTGCAAAAACAGGTTCATGACATGGTTTATTATTATTTATTTATATTATCATGTGTCTAACAATTGCATGTGAATGAAAACACATCATAAGCAACAACAATATAGGTAAAGACAAATAAATGAGGGAAGGAATGGTAAAATACAACTCTTATCATTCACAACATGGGTATGAAGAAGTAAGGATGAATGAAGAAGAAAAAGCAGTCAGCCAAGGGGGAGGGGAAAACTCGCATAACTGGATGGACGCCTTGAGAAGCCTAATGTTGAGATATGAAGATGAAAAGTAGATAATGAAAGGTTGATAACGTCTCAAGAAAGGTAGACTAAGGTGAATGTAGTCATATTGCAAAGCTTCTTAGAGTTGCAGAGACAAAGGATACATGGCCTAGGAACTAGTCATAAAGATAGGCAAAACTCTTTAGGGCCAAAAGAGAAAAAAATGAGGTAGATGGTGGTGGATCCAAAGATGCACAAACGTGAAAGTGAGGACAATATGAGAGGAGTTGCACCATTGAGCACACCATAAAGAAAAACCAGCACTCATGGGTATCACTCTGGTAGAAATTATAACTCTACTATTAGGAGATATCATCACCATCTCATCATTGCCATCGTTAGAGAAAGAGAGAAAAAGACTATATGCTTGAATAATTTAAGAAGTCCAAACTGCCTACATTTGATTACGAGATGAAGAAATTTGAAGATGTAGAAGCATGATTGCTTGACATGAAGAAAATTTTCAGAATCCATGATTATTTCAAGAACATGAAAGCAAAAGTGGCCACCTATAATTTAAAAGGAAAAGCAGGCATATGTAGGCGGATTTGAAGAATGTAAAAGGCATAACTGAAGAAAAATTGGCATGGAGCAAGTTTGAGAGATTCTTCATAAATACATATTTATCAAAAATATATTATGACAACAAGGCAAAGGAGTTTTATGAAATTAAAATGGGACATTTGTTGGATCAAGAATACATTACCAGATTCATGGAATTATGTATATATGTGCCATATCTCAAGGGGGAGAAGGGAAAAGTTTAGCAATTTATTAGTGGGTTTTCTGTGTCATTTAAATATCACATAGAGTTTTATGAACCAAAAACTCTGGATGAAGCCGTAAAGAAATTAAAACACTACTATGAGCAAGCAAAACACAAACCAAAATTTAAAAGTGATTGCAAAGTAAGGAAAAATAGTAAGGATAAGAAGAAATGGCCTAAGAAAACCATGGAAAAGAAGGAAGGAATGCATTTAGCTAGTGTAAATCGATCATAGAAGAAATTTAGTCCAGCTACCAAAGGTAGTGCACATCAATCGGAAGGAGAGAAACATAGATCAGAAAGTAAAGGTAAATTGAAATGTTGTACTTGTGGGGGAAATCACTAGAAGAGGGATTGGACACACCAAAAAAATACAGATCCTGAAATTTACAGTGCCCAGGAATCTCAAATCGTGGGAGATGTGGCACAAAGTCTGCCCAAAATCCATGCAATAATGGATAATTTCCAGGAAAACCATGATGCATCCATCATTGAGATGGAAGGTAAGCTGTGTAATCAGAATATTTATATTTTAATTGATCTTGGTTCTAATTACAGTTATATTAGTTCGGAGCTCGTGGAAAAATGCAAGCCATGGTTAGTTTAGTTGGCAACAAGAACAAAGAGAATAATTAGTTATTGGGTTAAATCATGTATAATTTGAGCTCAACTATATGCCAACAACAACACACTTAAATCTGTTTCCATTGGTTGTGTACAACATGTTATTCGCAATGGACTAGTTGTACAAGTACAAAAATAAAGTTGATTGCTATGATAAGGCAATTGAATTCATGAATGATGTTGGAGAAAGAAAAATCTTGCAAGGTAAGCAAAAGAAAACTTTAGTGAGATTCATTACAACCATGAAAGCGAAGCGTAGTTTCTAAAAAGGCTACAAATTATTTGTTGTACAAATTTTTAGCAATGGAAAAGTCAATGACAACACTGGGCAAGAATAAATTGAAGTGTTGGAGAAGTATCCCATGCTATAAAAATTCAGAGATGTGTTTCCAGATGATATTCTGGGACTACCTTCTCATAGAGAAGTTGATTTCTCTATCGAATTAGTTCATAGAGCAACATCAACATCTAACGCACCATGCTAGATGAGTACACCTAAACTAGTTGAATTAAATATACAACTGAAATAGATGCTTGATAAAGGTTACATATGGCCAAGTGTGTCACCATGGGGAGCTCTTGTATTATTTGTGAAGAAAAAGGATGGGACACTCATACTTTTCATTTATTACAGGAATTTAGATAAAGTGACAATCAAGGGTCGATATTTGTTACTGCTGATTGATGACTTATTTGATCAATTGAGAGGAGCAATGGTCTTCTCCAATATAGATTTTATGTTTGGGTATCATCAAGTGTGCCTTAAAGGATAAGACATCCATAAAAATATTTTCTATGAAAGATATGGGAACTATGAGCTTGTAGTGGTACCCTTTGGGCTTACTAATGCCCCTGCCACTTTCATGTGTTTAATGAACAATGTGTTGCATCCTTACTTGGACAAGTTTGTGATTGTATTTTTTGATGACATATTGGTGTACTCGGATACTGAAGAAGAACATGAGAAGAATTTAGCTACAATACTACAATTCACGACGGAACACAAGCTTTATGCAAAGCTCAGCAAGTGTGTTTTCTTCCAGTCACAGATACACTATTTAGGGCACAATGCCTCCAAGGAAGAGATATAGATTGATTTGGAAAAGGTTAAGGCCATTATGGAATGGGAAAATTTGAAAAATGTGAATGAGATAAAATCATTCATGGGGTTGGCAGGCTACTACAAAATATTTATGAGAAACATCTCAACTGTAGGCCACCTTTTGACTGTGCTGGAAGCTGCCAATTTGTAAGGGGATCTCGCTCATGTGAAGTCCCAATTAGACCTCACATCGTTTGATATAGGAGTCCCATCTGGCTATATGGTCTGGCCACCATTGGAAAGGTTTCAAAGATATGCCTTGGTTACAATCACACACAAGAGATTGCAACACCTCTTTGGTCAATAAGTATGTAAGCTTAGTGAGACACCTAATGTAATATTCATGGGGGAACATCCACAACTGGTAAAGGAAAACGAGCCTCTGGTTATAAAAGTAACAGTACTATCCTAAAGGGGGACCCGAGAACGAAGATAAATTCTTGTTGATTACCTGTAGATTAGTCCACATATTAACAATAATCATGAGAACACAACAACATCTATTCAATAATAACCATATCTTAGTAACAAAATATTTCATTAACCTTAGTATGTAATTAAACCAACATATATTGTAAACATAACAAGAAGAGTCCTACTACATCCACGATACATTTATGAAGAGATGTTGGCTCATAGAGCTTCTGATTATTAATGAAATATCCCAAGTACACTATTACATAGATGAAACACTAGATGCAGTAGTGGAACATGAAGCCACAACTTGCTTCTCCAAAGAATGATCTATCTCCTATGCACTACAAGAGAAAACAAGGCAAGAATCCAAGAATCCAAGCCCTTAGCTTGCGTTATGAGGAGCTATTTATAACTAATGATAATGAGCTTTGAGCTTCCTCATGACTCTTTAACTTCTATGACTATTCGTATTCTATACATGACTCTTTACATGCCATATGTGGCTATTCACATTCCACATGTGTCTTTTCAACTTCATTACATACCATTTATTACAAAATATAACTTACATATGAGACGACGACTATATAAGAAAAAAATGATAATAGGAAAAAGTCTTATCAAATTGACAAGTCATTTTCTTAGGCTTATGGAGTCCATTTGTGATGTATGTGTTCCATGCTCTAAACTTCGTTGAGATGACTTTGACTTGAACTAGAAACTGCCTTGCATAATGCATGTTCACATCCAGTGCCTCTATCGATATGGTCTTGGAGCTTGACTATACATTATTCCATAGCCATGAGAGTTTCATGTGAGCTTTGACTGGTGCGATGGAATATTGCATAATAATGTCTTTGGTAATATCCAAGCCTTCCCATTTCAACGCTTGCTTGATCCATTTTATGTGTTGCCTGATATTTTGGAAGATGATTTCCTTGTTTCCGATTTCATCAAGTGATCTTATTGAGGGCATACCATGTTTATGTGCTAGAGACTTGAAACCATTGTGTAGTTGACTTTAAGCGGAAATAATGCTAATCGACTATTCTACAAGACACATGTACTTACAATGGTGGAGTCTCAGTTGAAATTTATCTATCTCAGCTGTAATCATGTCTTTTCTTTCCAAATGTTGCATAGCATCCAGATATTTGGCAGTCCATTCCTGAAGTTGGTCAATCTCTATGTTTTCCATTTTTAGTTTTTTTACCACTTCTTGTGCTTTCTTCTGAATGCTAATGAGAGGAGCCACCACTTGTTGTAGAAGTATCATCTCATCATATAACTGTTCCATGGTGTCCTCCATTGGCCCAGTTCCTCCTACATGGATTACTGCCATTCCACGGTGTTGAAGCAATGCAAAGATACTCATTGATTCTCTAGCACAAGTTGTTCCTCCTGTTGCTTCACTGCATCAAGTTATCTCCTTAATCTAGCATTCTCATTCAACAAATAGTCAGAGTTGTCCTGCACTACTGTAGCAAAAACAAGATTTTTTGCCATGATTTTCTTGAGATTCCTTCTGATGTTGTTAGTTATCACCTTCTCTATAGATACTGAGACTAGGTTTTGAGGATCATTTGATAAGTATCTTCATCTTTGTTGTATGATCCTCTTCTTGTGCTGATCAAACGTGACATTGCACACATCCATGACTCTATCCTTAGGTGGAGGTGTGATTCTCATTTCTCCAAATGGAAGATGACCACATGTGAGATGAGGTTCTTCTGGAGAATCGGGTTCATCATCCGCGGGTTGGACGATATCCTCTTCCTCAAGTTCTTCTTCTATCTCCTGAGTCATCTATTCTTCTTCCAGTCTCTATGTTGCTTCTTCCTCCTGGGACTACCTTTGTTGTTCTTCTTCTATTATTCTCCTTTCCTCTTCTTCTTCCTATTGTTTCCTAAGAAACTCATCTTTCTTCCTCTTCTCCTCTTCTTCTAATTATCTCCTTTCTTGTTCTGCTTGAATAACTCCTGTGTTCAAAGGATCACCTTTCTATTTCCTACTATTTTCTCCTAACGAATCATACTTGATCCTCTTCCTAGGAGCTACATTATTTGTTTGAGGGGTTATCTATTCTACCTCCTGCACCTACATGTCTTGAGTTGCTGGATCTTGGGTTGAACTCGTATCCATCCCTAGATGTGTCTTTCTAACTCATTTTACCATTTCTTCACCTTTTCTTCTTCTACTGTGGACATTGATGAATATCCCCAATTTAAATTGTTCCTTTCATAATGTTTCCTGCACACTCCCTTGGGATCATATCCATAAAAGTATTTAGTTTTGAAGTGCAAGCGATCCAACTCTTGTATTTTTGCAGTTGTTGCCTTTTGTCTCTTTAGTTCATTCAATCTAATCCTCAAAGGGAAGGTGGGCCAACGAGATTTATTCCTCCTGTGAAAGACTCCCGATAATCTCTTTTCCAACTGATATGCTAATTCCTGCATGACCACGTTAGTGGTCACATACTGCAACATGAGATGAGGGGAGATATAACATACAAACCATCGAATGTATGTTCCCTCAAGTGCTAAAAACCAATCCGCAATATCCTATGGAGACTCCTCCACCTGATTGGTCATGCAAGGAGGATCGATCTCCAATATCACGTGGAATATAAATGCAAAGAAGTGCTCAACCAATACATCATATGCACTTCTAAAGCTTGATTATGACAACACTATGCAGTGGAAGTAAACTGGGAACTTGTTTTGAGGGCTCCAATTCCAGTACATTCTTGGGAAAACATATTATGCATAGATTCCATCTAAAAGAAATGTAGACATATAGAATTATGGTTCCTGATTCGTGTTAGGTCCCTACAATAATAGTGATTCCCCCATTGATATTGTCATTTTAGCCCTTATTTTTATTGTTGTGCCCCTATCGTCCCCATATTGTTATTATTGTGCCCCATAGAAGCCCACTATTATTATTGTTGTGCACTTATATTATTATTGTTATGTCAACTTTGATTATATTGTGCCCCTTAGACTCGTGTATATAGAAAGGAGGTTTTGTCATTTGTATCATCAAATAATTATTCATTTCTGTAATTTAAAGGAGGTTTCCCCCTCAAAGAGGTTGATTTTGAAGTCATTGACCTATCTTTTCTTCTATTTTGTGAGCTGGTTACATAACATTTGGTATCAGAGCTTTAGATTCTAAGGTTTCGTTGCTCCACGGTCATCGTGGAATTTTCGCTATAACTATTTTTCTATGACGTTTCAGAATCAGAAATTAAAACCCATTTGAGACAAAATCACAATGAACATTGTATCCGAATTTCAAATATTTTCTCACTATATTTTTGGAGATAGGATCCAAGGAAGTTAGGGTATTTGCATGCTCTCGAATTATATGTCAAACAGGTGACCTAGGGAAAATAGTCATGACTTTCTCTCTGAGCATCATATTGAAATTTCATAAAATGTTATAGAAATAGGACAGCCCGTAGTTCTTTATGTATCGGTTTTAGGTCATAAGGCCGAAACAATGACACATGGCACTTCATACAAGTTAGCTCTATTGAACCAATCTCAAGTCATCGTGGGAAATTTGGCATAACTCTTTCTTGGAGAATTCAATATTGATCAGACTTGTAGGGTTGGAAAGAGGACCCAGAGGGATACCACAGGACATAATTTCAAACCTTGGAGATTTGAAATTACAGAGATACAATAGATTCAATATCGAGCTCTTACAAAGTGAAAAGAGGTGTGTAGTTTTTTTTAAATTTTGCATAATTTTGGTTTGAAAAATTAGTTTGAATGAATTCAAAGGGCATAGTGAAGCATTATTATCATTAATTGATGCCCCGAAAAAAGAAAATGGAAACAACTAGTAAGCAACCTGAAAACTCTAGCATGACTCATGAAGAAGAGGAAAAAATGCAACATGATATGTGAAAATTACAAGACCAAGTGCAACAAAATTCACTCTCACAAAAAGTAACAGAAGCTAAGACGGATAGTTTAAATAAAGGTGTCGAAGCTAAGATGGATGACATGGAAGCTAAGATGGATGGTTTAAAGAAAGTCATGGAAGCTAAGATGGATGGTATAGAAGAAAAAATTAAAGGCGACATGGAATATTTGAAGACAGGCATGGAAGCTAAGATGGATGGTATAGAAGAAAAACTTAAAGGAAACATGGAAGATTTGAAGGAAGATTTGACAAATTTGCTACAAGAAATGCTTACTAATGGTGAAAGGGTAGTAAAGGAAATTCATGAGGAGAACAAAAGAAATGTTAATTATGATTTCATAGACTCTAACGGTGGATTGAAGACCCGCCATGTTCCAAAGATGGATATCAGGAAGTTTGATGACAAGTATCCTGTAACATGGATACTACAGATGGAGCAATATTTCGATCTCCATAATGTGCAAAACACACAAAAGGTACACATTGCAAATTTATATTTGGAACCAAATAAGTTTGTATATTATCGATGGCTTTTCTCTCGTAAACAAATTGTCACTTGGGAATTTTTTACGGAAGAAATATAACACATTATTATGATACAAAAAGAAACACTTTTTTTAGGCAATTGATAAATCTCAAACAAAAGGGTTCAATGATGGAGTACATTGAGGACTTCCAAAAATTGAATATAAGGGTAAAAGATATTCCGAAGGAGCATAGCATTGATGTGTTCATAGGGACTTTAATGGATAACATCCAACATGAGGTTAACCTTTTGGAACTCGATTAATTGGAAAAGGCATTCAGATTGGCAAGAAAAATGGAAAGAAAAATTATGGCAACAAGGAAGGCTACCACTCACAACTATAAATATGGAAGTGTTGTTGACCCTAGCCTTCCACAACCTACAAGGTTGACACCACAACAATTGGAAAAAAAGAGAGCAAAAGGGCTTTGTTATAGTTGTGATAGCAAATACACTAAAGGTCATAAGTGTGCTAAGAAGAAATTATTTTATATATATTTTGAAGAGGATGAAGAAAAGGAACAAGAAACATCAAAAGAAGAGGATATACACCAGGAACAAACCCTAGAGAAAGAACAAATGAATCCGACCATATCTTGTAATGCATTGATTGGAATTACCACTCCTCAAACTATCAAGATTGAAGGAGATGTCTAGAAGAAAAAGGTAATAGTGTTAATTGATTCGAGCAATACCCATAATTTTATTCATTGTAAGGTAGCCAAGGAATTGAATTGCTTCCTATATCTAACACAAGAGTGTCAAGTGATGGCTGCAAGTGGAGGAACCATAAATTGCTCTTGAAAGTTCCACAATATCAAGCTATCCATGGGAGAATATGTATTGAATAGCCCAATGCTTTCCATTCCAACAGGTGGTGTTGATGTTGTACTAGGATTCCAATAGCTACAATCCTTGGGTACAATAACTTTTAATTTCCAAGAACGTTTCATGAAATTTTCTTTAGAAGGAAAGGAAGTTGAATTAAGGGTCATCATAGGGAAAGTGGGAAAGATAATAAGCTTTAACATAATGAAAAGTATTCTAAATAAAGAACAATGAGGTGTATTTGCATAATTATCTTTGGTAGAGCTTCCCAAATTGAAATCATCTATTTCTCCAAATCTCCTAAAAGCCTTGGATAATCATTCCAAGGTATTTGAGACTCCCAAAGGTCTCCCACCTATTCGTGATCATGATCATGCTATTCATTTGATTCCAGGAAGTGTTCCTCCAAACATCAGGCCGTACAGATATCCCTATGCCCAAAAGAGTGAAATTGAATGTATGGTTGTAGAAATGCTAGAGGCTGGTATAATTCAACCTAGCCAAAGTTCTTTCTCTGCTCCAGTATTGGTGCACAAGAAGGATGGATCATGGCGCATGTGTCTAGATTATAAGGAGCTCAACAAGCTCACTATTAAAGATAAGTTTCTCATTCCTGTCATTGATGAATTATTGGATGAATTGCATGGATCAATTTACTTCACCAAGTTGGATTTTCGTTCAGGATATCATCAAATCAGAATGAAGACTGAAGACATTTCGAAAATAGCATTTAGAACTCATGAGGGTCATTATGAAATTTTGGTCATGCCTTTTCGCCTTACCAATGCACCTTCTACATTTCAAGGTTTGATGAATTCCATTTTCAAACCCTTCCTTAGAAAATTTGTGTTAGTATTTTTTGATGATATACTAATCTACAGCAAGTCTTGGAATGATCATGTTGAACATGTTGACAGGGTGCTCAAACTATTGAAGGAGAAACAATTATATGCAAAAGGATCCAAATGTTTCTTTGGAGTACAAGAGGTGGAATATCTAGGTCATATTGTATCTCAGGTATACCCTAGTAAAATTAAATCCATTAAGGAATGGAAAATCCCCACATCCATAAAGCATCTGCGAGGATTTCTCGGGATGATAGGGTATTATTGTAAGTTTGTTAAGAATTATGGGAGAATAGCAGCACCTCTAACAACATTATTGAAGAAAGATGCATTTTCATGGATTCTAGAAGCAACAAAGGCCTTCGAACATCTTAAAGAGGCAATGTGCCAAGCACCAGTCTTAGCTACACCGGACTTCACAAAAACCTTTATTGTGGAAAGTGATGCTTCAGGAAATGGAATTGGTGTTGTTTTAATGCAAGATGAAAGACCCATTGCTTTCGAAAGTCATCCAATCAAGGGAAAGTATTTAAACAAAGCTATTTATGAGAAGGAAATGTTGGCAATAATACATGCACTTAAGAAATGGCAACCCTACTTAATGGGAAGACACTTCAAGGTAAAAACGGACCTTAAAGTACTAAAAACTGCTAAAAATACTAAATTGTGCTACAATTAAGGAGACTGAAAAACTGAAAGAGACAGTTGTGGGGGTCCAAGTGGGATAGGTGGGTGGCCACCAACATCCACCTAGATCATTCCTCTACCCATAGGAAGAAATGTTCCCCATTGCATTGAGTTCCTCCATCTACTGAACTTGGTCCCTAGTGAGTTGTTCTACAATCTCGGATGTGTCCACTAATGGTGGGAAGCATGGTCGAGGGCGGTACACATTGAGCACTTGGTGCAGGAAAAGGAATGAGGGAATGTTGTGCTCTAAATCATTGTTTCCGATAGCCTTGGTAATGGTGTAAGGACAATGTCGGAGTGGTTTGATCTCCTGATAGGTTCTGGTAAGGCGTTCTTTCTGCCGATGCAGCCAAACTTTGTCGCCCACCTAAAACTTGTGTGATACCCTTGTGGGTGAGGAGAAGTTGTTCTTGTGTTCTTTCATGACCGTATCCCTTTGTTGTTGTTGTTGCGCGGAGGAACCCTTTGTGGGGGTCATGGATGTGGCGATGATCTTCCCCTTACTTTGGGAGCGAACCAGATAGAAAATGAATTTCCTAGTCTGGGAGATGAGCTTGTTGCCTTTCTTAGCAGAGATCAAAGAGGTGGCAGTAGGTGGGGCTACCTCCGGTATCCTGTATAATGAATTACCCAAAGTGACAATAACAACGCGAGGCCTTGACACATACACAGCATGTCGCCTCCATAAGTATGGTTGGCGTAATAGTACATCACAAACATCAAGAGGTGAAACATCACATAATACCTCATGTGTGAAGCGTTTGATGCTATAGGGAAGGCGACACTACTGGCGAACTCGGAGATCTCCTCCTTGGTGAAGCCATCCAATACTGTACGAATATGGGTGTGGTGTAGTTGGTAGGCTCAACCGCTTCATGACCTCTATTGAAATGAGGTTCTTTTGGCTCCCATTGTCAATAATGAATTGCAATGGCAAACTCTTCACCTGCACCTATGAGTGGAAAAGATGCTCCCCCACCTCTGGATCTTTGGGCTCATTCTTCTAGATCGTGGCAGTGGCTATAGTGGCGCTGGACTCTGTTTCAATGATCTGCTTCCCTTGCCATTTCCCTTGTTGGGGTTTGACTCAGGTTCAGAACACGCATCAAATTCTGAAGCCTTCAACTCAGCCATCAGCGACTGCTTGGTCCGACACTCACTTGTGTTGCGAGTGGGGCTCTTTTGGAACTCACACCACTTTCCTATGTCCTTCTTCGACTTTGTGGTGTTGTTCTTTTCTTGCGGCTTTGACGAGTTGTCTTGGGTCACCCCGCCTTGGCTTTGTCCTTTGGTCTTCATATTTGAAAATCCAAAGTCTTGCTTCTTTTGTTTAAACTCTCTCAATCTTGACAGCGTATCGGTATGTTGTGCCGAGCGAGGAGATGTTCAGGAACTCCATCTCTTCTTGGATGTATCTATGTAGGTAGCCGCAGTACTTGAGTACCAAATGCAGCTTAGAGTCCTTGATACCCAACTGTGTGTGAAGGGTATGAAAAATGTTTGTGAAATCCGACACATCTTGGTCCCTTCGCTGCCGCAACATGGTCCACTTTATGTATTTGTCCTCATAGCTTTTGATAGAGTAGTACTGCTCCTTGATGGCATCCTGAAATGAATTCCAAGTGGGTGCGGCTGAAAATAGTGAGCCTGTACTTTCATCCTTCTGCTCGCAGTAGGTTTCCCACCAGCCCTTGACGTGGGGGGCTACTTTAAGAAGAGCGAAAATAATATTTTCCTGACTCGAAAAATCATGAATAGAAAAATACCCTTCTAGCATATTTAACCATTTATCTATGGCATCTACGTCTATTTGACCCTCGAATATGGGGATTTAAAAATTAACTTGTACCTTAAAAGGTTTGGCATTTCCAGAGTAGCTGTTGGAAGTCGATGCATCGCCTCTGGGTAGTCGCTGAAGGATCTAGGAAAAGTTGTCGATCACCGCATTCCTTTGTCGCTCGAGGGCTTCTTCGAGCAAGATTTTGATAGGATCTCCTGCCCCCTCATATTTATTTTCATCTATCATAGGAGGCCGTCGGGATTTCTGAAGCTGGTCGTGCAAAGGTTCGACCAGTTCAAGCCCTAACTCCTTATATCCCGACCTCGTTGGGGACATGCAAAGAAAGACAGAGAAAAAGCAAACCACTCTGATACCACTGATCCAGATTTAAACAGGAACGCAACAAATTACAGAGATAACCATAAATACAGATATGCAGTGGAAATAATACTTCATTTCATTACTGTAAAATACTGAAATATGCTTACAAATAGAAATGGAAATAAACTAGCTAGGGTGATGGTAGCTTATCTCTAAGAAGAGATGTCGGCAGCTACATGCCTCTGAACTGTGTTACAATGAGGCTCGAAGGCCTATTTATTGTTGAGAAACAATGGAAAACCCTTAACATTCCAAACCTAACCCTAGAAGATGAAACACCAAACTGTGGGCCCCGTTTGGGTAAATTGGTACATCAACTTCCCGGGGTCGTAACTTTGGCATATGATCTCCGTTTGACGCGTACAATAGTTCGTTAGAAAGATCTATCCGAGCACTACAACTTTTGGAAGAGAAACCTTGGTCCATAGACCCATTTTTCTCCCAAATTTCTCAAAAAATGTCTTTTAGGGCCTCAAAACGGCTCCGGAAGTTCAGGACCCGAAAAACCGCTAAAAATAGTAAATTGTGCTACAATTAAGGAAACTGAAAAACTGAAAGAGACAGTTGTGGGGGTCCAAGTGGGATAGGTGGGTGGCCACCAACATCCACTTGGATCACTGCGTCAAGGCAGAATGGACCACAATTGTGCAAGATGAAATAATGGAGTTTGGCATGAGTTGAGACAATCCATCCTTGATCTTTCTTGCATGGTACAAGGATTTGAACAAATATCAGAACCTTGAGGACAAGAGATTTTTTCACATAAAGGAAAATGCCTTGTTGTACTGTGCAAGTTGACTAAAGACTCATGCCTCAACATGTTAACACTCAAGAGCCCATTCTCATGATTTAATGTAGTGTATGAATTCAAGTAAGAGATGCAACAACAAGATGGAGAAGCCATGCAGGAGTACACTCTTGGGCACTATGGATGGTAGGAGAGGCAACATCGACCAGTGTGCAACAGAGGAACAAAACTAAGGATTTCCATTGAGAAAATGGGGGGAAGCATCATTGTTGCTAGTGATTTGTGTGGAAAGCTCAGTGGGTGTGAGTGCATTGTTGTGTCAATTCGAGTGAGCCTGTGCTGTAGAGAAGAGGCTAAGAGTTCCTATGTAGAGAAAAGAGACCCCGAGAAAGCCTATATTATTGTGCGAAAGGATAAAAGTGCCAGAGCATAATAAAAAGGTTGAGAGTTGAGTGTATGTTGCTCAATCCAGAGGAATGTGTTTAGTGGGATGCTATAGAGTGAGCAGAGAATGAAAGAGTTTTGTGTGGGTTATGTGTTAGTAAATGCTATTGAGCAGAACAACGAGTTGTTGCAGAGTGAGCAGAGGAAAGAGTGCAGTGTGGGATGAGTAGACGAAAGACTGCTGAGGAGAACAAAGCTGATATGAGGTATAGTAGCTACCTTCTACAGAGAATATTAGTTCCTTATTGAGTGTGGGTTGGAAGTTGGTGCTTCCATCTCTAGTTAGTGTGTGAATAAATCTACTCTATTTGTAAATGTTTGTCCTAAATAAAAATTGATATAATAGTATTTCATTTTAATAGATAATTACCCGGATAGGCTTGGTCTGTATTCGAATTGAGGTTCATGAATTTTCATTAAAAATTGATGAAAGGCTTAGATTTAATATGTTCTTGTTATACATAATCTAATGAATAATGTAAAAAGATTATAAATTTTAATACGTGATTTAATAGTACTTTTCTTATATACAATCTAATGAATAATATAAAAGGTTTTTCGGTTCCAATACATTGACATTACTCATGGCCAATATTATAAAGGTAATATTATATTTTGATATTGAAATATATATTAAAAAAAATATAATATATTGAAACATATATAGGTGTAAATAAAATGAGGAGTACAAGAGTATCTCACCCATGCTAGAAGCAACTGCATTTCCGGTGACAGGTTAAAATTGACATTCTTTCTTCCTGTAATAAGTTCCAGGAGGAGAACGCCAAAGCTATAAACATCAGCTTTTGCTAGCCTGACTTCAGGGGCATCTTTTTTTTTCAACGGAAGAAATCGTGTTTTTCGACTTTTGTTGGACTGACTTCGGGGCATCTTTTTTTTTCAAAGGAAGAAATCGTGTTTAGCTAAGTTTTTCGCTATATATGAAATCGTGTTTTTGGACTTTTGTTGGACTGACTTCGGGGCATCTTTTTTTTTCAACAGAAGAAATCTTCTTTACCTAAGTTTTTGGCTATATATAGTTTTATTTGGGATTGGACAGAAATAGTGTCTAGACAAGTTTTTAATGTACATAGTTTTGTTTGGAACTGTATCACATGATTTGTAGGGACCAAATTTCTCACTTAATCATTGGACCACATTCTTGGGGATCAAATCTTCCCACCTAACCATTGGACCACATCCCCGTATCATTAAGAATATATAAAAATTTGACTGTCAAAAAAGTAAAATTTTCTTTTCTTTGTAATATGCAATCAATACAGTGATCTCCAATGAACATAAATTAATATTCACTCAACCACTTCGAATAATCACTAGAGTAAATCAAAATCTTTTCTATGATGGAAAATAAATATGGAAGGAGGAGATCAGTTTTTTATTAGTTTTCCTTCTTTTTTTAACTAGCCTAGATCTATCTTAATTCCCCATCTAAAAGATGGATCTAACCGAGTTTAATTACTTAATTATAATTATAATAGTTAATTTTATGGTTTTTATTGAGCTCACATAAGCTCTAAAATTCAATATGGGGTAGATGTCAAGCTTAAATGTTTAACATTTAGTATTGAACAAATTTAACATTTAACCAATTTAAACTAATGTCAATGTTACCCTAATTAAAATTGTTATAATAAATTCAACATTGGTTTTACCATCACACATTGAGAAAATGTTAAATAACTAACCTAAAATAGTTAACTTAAGATAGGAGGACTCCACATATTGAATATAATATTAAATTATAATATTTATTTAAAAATTAATATAATATTTTATTTTTAATAAAAATACTATTTTTTATTGGGCTGAGAGGTGCTCTCTAGCTAAGATGCTAGTTTTGACTTTGTAAAAATAAAAATAAAATATGGTAGAGATGAGTATCTTAAGTAACATAATATAAAAATAAAAATAAAAATAAAATAAAATAAAAAGCATAAAATTAATAATTATATTTATCTTCATAATGGAGGCCTATATAATTCATGATTATTAAGAAAAACTCTTGCTCATAGATCACATGAGTTTTTTGATCGACACGTTTTGATTATTTTCTTGATGATGAATCTTAGTAAGGGATGATGAATCTGAGTAGGGGTTCAAAAGGGTTGATCCAATATGGAAGAGTTTTGCTTAGTAATTATAATTATTAATTAAACCACTGGATCCATATTAACTCTAGATCGATTTCAAATTTATATAGTTTCACATTTATTTTAAAGTAAAAAGAGATTTGATCCCTCTTGGTGGATCCATAGTTAAGATGGATCTAGACTGGTTTTATTTATTTTATTTTATTTTATTTTTACTGAGTCAAAATATTAAACATTACCATAATGTGATCAAATGTTTACATAGGAGTTAAGTTTACTTACGAGTCTATATCTATCCTAACTCCAGATCTATCATAAAGCCCTAAGAGGGATCAAATCTAGTGAGATGCAAACCTCTTTTAAAGTGAGAAGAGATTTGATCCCTTTCCACACTTGATAGATCTGGGTTAATATGGATCTAGGTTGGTTTTTATATACACATACCATATCTAGGCTAGATCCATCGCTTCCTTTCTCTCTTCCCTCCCTCTCTCCTCTCTCTTAAGTCCTCTCCCTCTTCCTTGCTCTCTCTCCCTTTCTCTCCCCCATCTCTCTCCCCCACCCATCTCTCTCTACCCTCCATCTCTGTCACTATCTTCTTCCCACTCTCCTTCTCTCTCTCCACCCTTCTCTCCCCCTCCATCTCTATGTCTCCCTCTCTCTCCTCCATTTCTCTCCCTCTCCCTCTCTCTCACCTCTCCTCTCTCTCTTCCCTCTTATCCTCTTTCCTTCTCTACCTTGTCACTTCCTCTCTCTCTACCTCTATCCCTCTATGTAGAAATTTCACAAGTAGAACAAACCGATATATGCAATGTTCTAAAGCATAATACTTGTTCTACTTCTACAAAACATTAAGTGGAAGCATAACCAAATTCATGAGCAACATCGAGTAGAAACATGCATAACTGATCAAGAGAAATAATCACACATAACACAAGATATATCCAGAGGAAAGCACCAGCATAAAACCCCAACCATGTATTATCAATCAAGTGGAAATCCTCTTCACAATACAAAACGAATTAGCTCTCAAGCTATTCAGTTCTCAATGAACTATGAAGATATGAAGATATGTCTCATGAACCAACCAAGCCCTATATATAAAGGCTTTACCTATGGTCCAATCCCTATTTCCTCGCGCAGTTTACTTAGGAAATAATAACAAAATCATATGCAATTAATTTCAAACATACCAAGTCAACCAATGGTCCAACTACGCAATCCTTGAGGACACTAGTTCCTCAAACATGCAAAAACTACTTACTAGAAATAGATACCAAGTCAACCAATGGTCCAACTACGCAATCCTTGAGGACACTAGTTCCTCAAACATGCAAAAACTACTTACTAGAAATAGTCAAGGATTTGATAGTACACTGTCCCACATCTGATCTCAATTGGGTCTCTGACAGAATTGACATGCAATAGTTATCCATGAGTGTATTCTTAGTTATCTAAGATAATAGTTGTCACATGCATGCAAGCATTAACAAATTATATTTTATTATTTTAACAAGTTAAAATAATCTAATTGGACTTGACTAGTTAGAACTAAGTCAACTGATTCTCTCATTATAGAACTCATATTTATTCCCTCAATCAGTGGAGGAAATTAAGGATAAATTCCTCAATTAGTGGGACAAATCATGTGCATGCTCACAAAGACTTCAAATTCGAATTTCATTAACTAATTAACTCAACTGAAGTATTTAATTAATATTTCCAACTGTTGTTAAGACCAAAATTAATTTTACTTCCTATAGATAGAATAGGGACTGCTATAAATAGGAAGGGACCCAGAAATGCTATTTTTAGAACTTTCTATTTTTAGCAGTTTCACCTCTCACCCAATGTGGCCAATGACCTCAATGGCCAAACTACTATTTTTAGACATGCTATTTTTAGAAGGTCTATTTTTAGCACATTCTAAATTTAACATTTCTTGTTGCACATTTTTCAACCCTCCCTCTCAACAAGAAAGGCTTTCTCTCGAACTCAATCCTATAACTCTGGAATGTTTTGCATGCAACACATCTACCCGGTCCACTTACTCCAATAACACTTGGAACAAATACACTCCCAACTGACCACTTTGTTGGGCTAGGAACATACTTTGATGCTGAAGCTCTACCTGCTACTGACAGGTGCTCCCTCTCTGACATCTGCGCTACTGTAACATCTCCATGCATCTCGCACCATTGCACACCTCTCTGTGCCACCTAACATTGTGAAAAACACTTGTGACTCTTGCATTACTACAACCTGCTAGCTATGCACTATCTTGGGATTCCATGAACTATCGCTCTCTTTGCCGCTCCATTCGCATTTGTCTCTACCCAATCAGTAAGTTCCTGCTACTCCACATTGGGGCTCCTGTAGCAAGGTCTCATCCAAGAGGTTGGGTACCTCAAGGATCTTTCCCTCCTCCTTCAGATGATCACTCCACATTGCCCCACCTCCTACCTGGAGGTATGGTTGCATGTGATCCCTCTTCCCACCTGGCTCGAAGTTTCCCCTACTGGAGGTTTCTACATGAGTAGATGTCTCTACTCGATCTCCTCTAAGCTTCCCTTGTTGTGGCTGCTCCACAACCTCCTGAAGCTGTTGTACCAATCATGGCTCCTCCACAATCGTTTGAGACTTCTTTCGGCTCTGCATGTTGAGAGGTAATATACCCTCCCTCTCAACCACCAAGTCTCCATCAGTTGCCTTGCTGCTCAATGCTTTGCATGCATCTTGAACCTCAAGAGCATACAGGTTCTTGACCCGTGAACCAATCTACTACACCTATCTAGTGATGATGTGTCTAAGGAAAACCTTCCCCTTACTGAAGACTACATCATAGCCTCTATCTTCCAGCATCGTGATCGACACCATGTTTCTCTTCAGTCCTGGTACATACTTGACATCTGTCAAGGTAAGGCGAGATCCATGCTCCCTCTGAAAAATAATCATGCCTACACCTCAGACACTATACTTATCATCATTACCCATCGCTATGAGTATCTGGAGATATTTCTCCTACAAAGTACTGAAAAACTCTTATCGCCGGTCATGTGGAAAGAAGCTCCACTGTCAAGAAACTAACCACTTCCCACCATGGATGAAACCCTTCATGCGAAGAGTGTGAAATCCAAATCAAACTATGAAGCAAGTGCCTCACCTTCAAATCCTTCCCCGGATCCCTTCTTGGATTTCCTCCGTGGACAATTTGCAGCATAATGGCCCACCTCATGACAACAAAAGCATCGCACTTTCGATTTGTCAACCTTCTTCCCATCATTGGAAGAACTAGATTTAGAAAGAGAAACCTTCTCCTTCCCCTTCTTCACCTTACTTGCTAAGGCATAGTTCTCCTCATCATGTATGGATGAGGAACTATCTCTGGTGCTCCGTTTGATCTCCTCCTGCAGCAAATCTTACCATAGTCATTCCCAATTTGGCAGTTTCTCCCTTCCATTCACCGAGTCCTGGTAGCTATGCCAGCTCTTAGGAAGGCCAAGGAGTGTTAGAGTCACCATATCCTCATCCGATGTCACAACCCCTACACTTGCAAGCTCATCCTTGCATGTGATGAGCTTGGTCAGATACATAGAGATTGTCTCATCGCTTTCACACTTGATCTTTCGAAGTTTGTCCTTTAGTGCCAGCTTCTTCTAATCACTGCTATTCTGATATAAATCTTTCAATGTTTTCCACATTGCATGCGGAGTCTCCTTCCCATGGAGGCTCGAGACAATGTGATCTCGCTCTCCCTCCAAGAGAGTTCTCCAAGCTCTAGCCACACACTTCCTCCATTCCACCTGCTCAGTCTTGTCAGTAGGCTTAGGAATTTCTTGATCAATTAAATCCTTAAGGCCATTATCTTCCAAAACTACCTCCATGTGATCCTTCCAAGCTATATAGTTTGAGCTGCCATCAAGGGCATACTCAAGCCTCAAACCATAGAATGCCATCGATGAAATAGATGTGATAAGAATTTGAGGTCTATATCCCGAATAATAAACTTCGAATTTCTCCTACTAGTATATTGTTCTTGCTTGATCACCTGTGCTCTGATACCATGTAGAAATTTCACCTGTAGAACAAACCAATATATGCAATGTCCTAAAGCATAATACTTGTTCTACTTCTACAAAACATGAAGCGGAAGCATAATCAAATTCATGAGCAACATCAAGTAGAAAAATGCATAACTGATCAAGAGAAATAATCACACATAACACAAGATATATCTAGGGCAAAGCACCAACATAAAACCCCAACCATGTATTATCAATCATGTGGAAATCCTCTTCACAATACAAAAAGAATTAGCTCTCAAGCTATTCAGTTCTCAATGAACTATGAAGATATGAAGATATGTCTCATGAACCAACCAAGCCCTGTATATAAAGGATTTACTTATGGTCCAATCCCTATTTCCTTGTGCAGTTTGCTTAGGAAATAATAGCAAAAGCATATGCAATTAATTCCAAACATACCAAGTTAACCAATGGTCCAACTATGCAATCCTTGAGGACACTAGTTCCTCAACCATGCAAAAACTACTTACTAGAAATAGTCAAGCATCTGATAGTACACTGTCCCACATATGATCTTAACTGGCTCTCTAATAGAACTGACATGCAATAGTTATCCATGAGTGAATCCTCAGTTATCTAAAATACTAGTTGTCACATGCATGCAAGCATTAACGAACTATATTTTATTTTTTTAACAACTTGTTAAAATAATCTAACTGGACTTGACTAGTTAGAAATAAGTCAACTGATTCTCTCATTATAGAACTCATACTTCCCTCAATCAATGGAGGAAATTAAGGATAAATTTCTCAATCAGTGGGACAACTCATGTGCATGCTCACAAAGACTTCAAATTCGAATTTCCTTAACTAATTAACTCAACTGAATTAATTAATTAATATTTCCAACTGCTGTTAAGACCAAAATTAATTTTACTTCCTATATATAGACTAGGGACTACTATAAATAGGAAGGGACCCAGAAATGCTATTTTTAGAACTTTCTATTTTTAGCAGTTT
>APFE030485167.1:0-12977 GCA_000404065.3 Pinus taeda
TAGATAGACTAGGACTGCTATAAATAGGAAGGGACCCAGAAATGCTATTTTTAGAACTTTATGTTTTTAGTAGTTTCACCTCTCACCCAATGTGGCCAATGACCTCACTGGCCAAACTGTTATTTTTAGTAGGTCTATTTTTAGCACATTCTAAATTTAACATTTCTTGCTGCACATTTTTCAACACGGATCAGGAAACGATTGAACATCTGTTCATTGACTGCTCCTTCACTCAAGAAGTATGGTTCCAAGGATTGCTCGGGCTCAATGCTCAAATTCTATAGTTAGTCTCTTTGTTTCCTAGAAAAAGCGCTCCCCTCACACTTTGAAGAGCAAATCAACATGGGCCAAAATCTGGAATGAATTCCAAAATACGTCTGCTGGGAAGTGTGGTTAGCTAGGAATGAAGCCATCTTCAATAACAAATTACAATCTACCAATGTAGTGGTTGCTAAAGACAAAGCTCTGATGTTGGAAACTTACGAAAATCGGCCTCATAAGCTAGACAATGCACTCCTCCCTGAAGAGATTAGTTGGCTAGGTGAGTCCGTGAGACAGGCCAACAATAAAAATAACCCATCTCGGCCTTGCATCAATCCAGAGTAGTGGCTTTATACCTCTGAGTTGGACTTTCAAAAGTGGTGGAAAAAACATGGCAAAGTTACGATATTCTTTGAAGGAGCCTTCGTTGGAAACCCTGGGAGATCAGGAGCAGGGGGAGTAATGTACTCCTCAAATGGGAAAAAAAAAGGACAGCTTTAGTTGGGGCCGAGGATAGAGAACTAACAACCAATCAAAGATTCTAGGATTGCTCAAAGCATGCCAATTCGCTCAGGGGAATAGAGGAAAAAACCTTCAAGTCTTCGGGGATTTGGAAATCCTGATAAAAATCCTAAACACAGGTGATCATCTCAATAGATCAACACTCAACAATACCCTTGAGAGACTAAGGAAACTGCTGCAGAACTTCACTACCAGTTCATACTACCATATCCTCCAAACTCTAAACAAGGAAGCCGACACAAGGGCAAACAAGGGATGTCTCTTAGCCCAAGGTGTTATGTCAAAGAATGATGAAGCAACATAATGGCATCCTATTCCATAATAGAGAAGATTGAGCAGTGTAAGAGCAGGGCAACCTTGTTATGCCCTCCTTATGCAAAGATTCAGTCTCCATGAATGTCCAAAATTCGGCGTAGGTAGCATACAATTGAACTACAACTGAATGATGATGATCACTGCTGATGCACGACCTTGATACTCGTTGACGAACGCTGATGATGAACGACCTAGATACATTGCTACTCCAGCATCACTGATAGAACCTCATATCGGGTTTGTCTCTTTTAACGCGACCAACACTCAAGCATCCAACATTCAAGCAACGAGATAAAGAAGTGGCTTAGCAAATTTTCCATAATCAGAGGATTTAGTCTGATGAGTTGCAGGATTCATTTTTTAGCACTGTTAGGATCACCTTATCCTACTAGAGAAAATATGAATAGGATTCTAAGCTGCCCTTGTTTTTAGGCTCCTATGCATTGATCAAGGAACTCTATGTAATCACATAAGAAACAATTATACAAACCGGTTCTTAGCGAATGCCCAATGGATCAAACTAGATTCTGATGATTATGAGCTCCTGAAATCATATATCTGAAGCACAATGTAATAATAGTTGTATGGTTTCAGGCCCAACCTTTCTTCTTGAAATAAAATTTAACCGTTTTTGTTACAGAAAATAAAAATAAAAATTCATAATAATAAAAATTTCCAATATGAGTCATTAATTAAATATTTTAAGATGTAGGATTAAGTAATATTGATGTATATTTAAAAATATATTAATAAGGGAGGCAAGAGCGACAAAGAATTTATTTTACCTGGATAAACAACTAGGATTTCAATACACATGGGACTTTGGTATTGCCGGGAATCATCAAATAGAATACTTAGCCCTATGGTAGGCGCTTGAATTATCTATTGCAAAGAGAATAAACTAATTGCTAGTCTTCGAAGACTCCATGATAGTTATTCTACAGATGATTAAACACAAAGAAAAATGTAGCCCTAACAATCCTCAAAGAAAAATGTAACCCTAACAATCCTCAAAAGGATAACAATGCAACTAAAGAATTTTGAGATAATTGAGTTACACCATCTAAAATGACAGTTGAAAACAACAACAGATGTGATGGTCAATAAAGGAGCTCTCATGGATCAAGGAATTTTGGTTCTAGACCATATCAATAAAATTTTCAAACCTCTACCACGAATAAGGACATCAAAATTCATGCAAGTCGTAAAAAGCTCAGTGGAGGAAAAGACAGAAGAGGAATTCATTGGGAGGTTCATTGGAAATATGAATTTTTATGTCCTTTTTCGGTAGCATTGAAACACTCTTCATTAATGAATATTCATTAATGTCGATAATGAAATGGATCTCTCAATGAATCAACTCAATGAATATTCATTAATGTCGATAATGAAATCGATCTCTCAAATCATAATAACAAGTTGTTGTGGTTTCCATATGATCTTGATGGCATGGCATCCCTCATCGAGATTTGAAATGGAGCTTGTTGAATATTAAATTCATTGACAATCTATGGATAGCATGTTTATGTTATGACGCTTGAATGCCGATAATCCAGTGTGGTACCAAGGAAGTAATAGATGGGGAATGTCTGGATGACAACTTGAATGCGGTAGGACAATTCTTTAAATCCAAAGGATAGTTGCATCGATTAAATATGGGAGTGGGAATTCAAGGCAGACTGATATATAAAAATGTCATGGCTATTTTACAATTTCACAATTCAGGAGTCTATGATGGGAATAACATGGAACAACAGGCGTGAATGCCAATCGAAGATAAAGTGTGAAAATGGAGGTCAATTCTCGGACTCCCCTCAGTAAAAGCCAGAAGGAAATGAGTCACCAACTCGATTGTTTAACTGAGACAACATAGTATATATTGAACTTTCTCAATTGACAAAGTGAAATGGAAGCAAAGGAGAAGCATGCCCATATGTCACTCCTAGATAAAAGGCCAAGGAATATTGACAATCTCCAGGCAATAATGGAAGCAGAGGTAGCAATATTGGATATAAGGCTAAAAAGGTTGGAATCATAAGTCAACCGAGGAGTGGCGGGACCTTGTGTAGGCATGGACTTCAAGGTAGAGGAGGAACATCAAGATGCACATGGGTAAAGGATAAATCTTAAGCCAAACTGTCAAGCTTAAGCTAGTTATAATGTTCTCTCTAGAATTACATTTTACAAATATATTTTGTATTTAAATGTTTCTTAAAAGGTTATTAGAAGATATCAATTTAGTTTTATAGGTAATAGAAAGTAGAGGTGGAGGAAAGAAACTATTTGGGCATGTAAAAATTCTAAAGTAGATGAAATATTTGAATATGTAAAGGTATTGGTCATTCAACCACACTGAATTTTAATACAAACTAGACTAGATTTTAATACTAATTTTTAACTATTTCATTAAAGTGTGTGTGTGTGTGTGTGTGTATATATATATATATAACAAAAAAATCCATTTTAATGTGTACAAAATGGTCTGTAGATAAAATGTCTCAATGTGCATGTTATGTAAAATATTTTTGTGTAAACCATGTATATATTAGTGCAACCATATAAATTAAATGGTTGATAAATGTCATTAGGCATAAATACATAACAACCATCAAAACACTTCATAATACATCTCAAGTTGCTAAAATTAAAAAAATAATAAGAATTGATTAAATTATAACTTTATTTAAAATTTTAAAATTACTATTAATGATAAAAAGAGTCGATGTATAAGTTAAACATATATAGATTTCAAAAAACACATAGCAATATTCTTAACCATGGAGATTCACCCTACTTTATTATGGAGATTATTAATTTTTAAATAGGTTTTGTTATAATACCATGAACCAATACTTGATGAAAATGTAGCAATGAATGGCTTCTTTGGCTTTTCCTTAATCAAATATGTTGATTCGAATTCAATCTCATAGTTGCTTGAGTTAACTTTCAGTTAACAGTCATGATGTGACCTATCATTGAGTTATTATTAGTTAATTTGAGTTAGATGACATGCAGTTAGTTGTGAACTAGTTGATGGCTAAAATTAGCTATCTAGTGGAGTTAACTCTAGTGTATGTCAATTAATTGATCTCTAGTTCTAGAATAGAGATAGACTTAAGTTTAGTTGGGTAGTTGATTTTTTGTTAACTCAACTTACTCTTAGTTAACTACAACAACTACTAAATTTAGCCCTAGTAGGTCATGCAATTTGAATTTCCTATTGAGATTGAATGAAGGCACAAATGTATTTATTTATTGTACACATGCTTTTGCATGTAAGGCTTGAGGATTGAGAAGAGAAATTTATCTTGAGAATTGCGCTAGGAAATAGTGAATTCTCCTATTTTTTAGAGAGGATTTGCACTAGGAAATAGGAGCTTCCTAGCATGCCTTATTTTCTTAAGTGTTGGGAAAGCCTTGAGATATAGTTGATCAATATTGCAAGGAGCTTCAGGCTTGAAGCATATTCTATGGAATATATCAGATTGCTCAGTTGATTCAATACAAGAAAGAAGGGGTTTTTCCCAGTTGGGTTCCCCAAATATATTGTGTGTTCTATGTGTGATTGTATTTATATTCATTTTTTTCTTTCCACAAATTTTTGGTAGAGAAATATTGTTTCTTTTGTGACTAGTCTCCTCTCATTAGCAGTTGCAAGGTTTCAAGGATTTTATATATGGTATCAAAGGAGGGAACAAGATAGAGACCAAGTTCCTTGATCAGATTCAAAGTGCACTGGAGAGAAAATCACTTAGTGCATGAATCATGCCATCCTATGGTTTGAGGACAGAACATGCCCTATAAGGGAATTCAAACTTTTGTGCATGGAAGGACAAAATGGATGCTATGTTAGATGACAATGAGGTTTTCAAAAACATCAAGGTTGATATTTTTAAACCCCCTACATCAAATGCACAATAGCTGACTCAATGGAGGAAGGACTTTGCCAAATCCAGGAGGATGATCCTGGGAGTTAGAGCATATTGTTCCAAATTTGCATGGGAATAGACAACATTCCATATGTGGAAGGCCCTAAATAATATGTTTGAAAGCAATAATGATGCTAAAAAACTTGTTTTGAAGGAAAAATTGAGGAACATTTGAATGGGAAAGCATGATCCCATTGTTACATACCTATCTAGGTTTTCTCAAGTGAGGGATGAACTTGGAGGTGTTGGAGAGACAATTCCACCAGTGGATCTTATGATCCTTTCTCTTCTTGGGCTTCAAAACTCTTGGCATAATTTCTAGGATCCAGCGAATGGCAGAGATAAGCTCTTGTTGACAGTGTTGGAAATCCGTCAACCAAGAGGGTTTCCCTGATGAAAATTCCCAATCAGAATTCACACCGTTTGGTGTGGGAGACCTTCCGAAAATAAGGCCCAACTACCATATGTTCTTAGAGATTTTCCTTGGCTACAATGAACAACACAAGAGAGTAATGCACATGTACTTTTGGGTGAATAGGTGGTAATGCCTTATGAAATTTTCAACTGCAGAATGTATCAAGGTTCTTCTACCGAAAGGGAGAGAAAAGTGAGCCTTTAAAATAAAAGCAATATTACTGATCTAGTAAAGACGCACAAGCATATATATATGAATTAATCATTGGGAAACTAATGAAATAATTCACATAGAAGCAACGATTGTTAAAACACATACAACACACCTTCAACAAGATAAGTATTAAAGCTGCCATAATAGTTCAATTTCCTTAGTAAAGATGAAAATAAAATACATCACAAACATTAAAATAATAGCCTTAAAATATTTATGACATACACATGAAAGTGTGTTGGCTCAACAAGCTTCTAAATTAAGAAAAAGTTCTAAGATATATTAGTATAGTGAACACCACTAGCTCCAATAGTGGAGCATTAGAGAAAACACTTGCTCCTCCAAAAGAACTATCTTCCTCTCTAATGCCTGGTAGGAGGAGCCAAGGTGAAAAGCCCTTTGCATGAACTATGAGGGTGTATATATAACAAATGGGTGACCATTCACCCGCCTTGTGACTCTTGGACTACTCTCATGACTACTTGACTTCTCTATGACTCTTTGACTCTTCCATGAGTTTTCACATTCTATAGATGAATATTGGACTTCCACTTTAAGTTACATTTCTCACATATTGAAATTACATAATCCACAAATGATGACTCATATGCATTTTGACATGAAACCTTGACAAGACATGACATGACATTGATGATATGGATTGCGTGATGATATGGCAATGCCAAGACAATATTTTCTGCTGTTGTCTTCATGTCTTCTTTAAAGATTGTACATGTTCTTCTTCCTCCTCCTCCATAATTCTTGAAGGTAGGGATTCTTCAATATGATCTTAATCTCCAGTTATTGTCGCAATTTGGTGTCCCTTTGTATTTTCTTGATTGATTAACTTGTTTTTGCAGCTACAAAGGTGTCTTCTAATAGGGTCTCCTTGTTCATCTACTCCATCATCATCCTGTCATAACATGATATAATACCTGCAACTGAAGTCCACTCTTGACTAGACATAATCATTCTGATAAACCCCTAGTCTAACATGCTTTAGGACAACCATTAACTGAACTAGAACTAGGTGAAAGACTGAAGAATGACTCAAGGATTGTGCAGTTGCAAAGATCATGAGGTCAGGGGCTAGGACTGAGCCTTGAGACTACGAATTATGTAGTTCAGGTTGGCCAAGACAAGGAAACTATGTAGTTGAGGGGCTCAAGGGGTCAGGTTGGAGTCTTGAGGTTGCCCATTGCACGGTTCTAGAGGGATGGTGGCCAAGGGCTTGCACAATTGTGAATTTCAAGAGATGAAGGTTACGGCTTGTTGCTTGAAACTGCATAATGCATAGAAGAAGATGATTGAGAGGCAGGGGCTATGAAGTTCTAGATCTCAAGGGTCAGGAATGAGCACTAAGACTATGTAGTGCACAATTCTAAAAGGCAGGAAATACGCATTGCATGATTTCAAGAGGAAATATATGAGCTTGAGGGTTTAGAATACATAGTCCCCAGTTCAAGAAGGCTGAGTGAGGTCAAGTTGCTCAAGAAGGCACTTTTTCGGATTTGGCTAAGTGTGGGATTAATAAGGCCAAAGTGGACAAGGAAAAAATTGAGGATGATCACACACTTAGAATAGTTGCTGACACAACATTGATCGCTCATAACACATAAACAACATACTTCCCTCAATGCAATGACATTGCGACAATTTTCCCCAAGTGCAACACTAAAGGTATACTTCATGTGACAATGATGAAACTTGTGCAATAGTTCTTCAAACTTTGGGAATGAGTGCAATACACATTAATAAGAATGACTCATTAGCACCAAGGTTACCCCTTGAAAAATATCAAAACTACATTTGTGCAATGTGTGACACTTTCCATGCTCGAAGGATGACACTTGCGACAGTAAGAGGAAAGTGCAAACGACACTTGCGAAATGCGAATGGCATTGGAAGAAACACATGCCAAAACAAAGATAGCATGAAAATGACAATTATTAAGGTGAAAAGAGGCAAAGTGGATATTTGTAAAGATGAAAGTGACATTTGTGAAAACAAAGGTGTGCAAAGTGATAGTTGGAAAAACTTACCAAAATAGAATAACAATCACGACCAAAGGTGAGAGACTCTCACATTGGCTGTCAAGATAGGTTGAACATTACACAGACACTGTTTTGATGGAATTTATATATGCCTATTCAAGCTTGAATAAAAGAGTGTGCTCATGAACTTGTTGCGAAATGAATATGGGATGAGTAAGTGACTTTAACACTTACAAACTGAGAAAAAGACTAGGTTACTTAACAAAGAATTGATCGACCATAAAGTGACTATGGAACAAATGATCACAAGATCCACAGTAGGCTCCAAAATTCAAGTGTAGACCAAATTTTGGATGTTGTTTGTCATAGAAACAACAGTTGGAAACACACCAATAGAACTCCAACTTCTTTTCGTTGGTCTAACTTTATGCACATGGTCTAGTTTTTCAGAAAGTATCGATTCATTGTACAAATTACTCTAGCTTTCCCACTCAACCTGGTTATATATATATTTCCCTCCATCTCTTTTTTTCGGTTGAACACATTCATAAGGCCATCCAAATCACAATGTTTTGATTCAGGATAAGGGTAATGTAATTCGCGAGCTTAAGATATTCAGAGCATGAGTTTTCATCTCAGGTGTTGCTCTACTCCGAGCAAGCCTAGATAATACTCTGACATAGTCACTTATGGAACACAAGCATTGCTTCACTGCTAGCGAGCCTAGACAATACCCCAGTAAAGTTACTTACTTCACCTCCTGCACAAGAATCATTTCTCTTCTTTCACCCTTTATTTATTTATTTAATAGGACTGTGCTTTGACACTTATTTATTTCGTGGGGTGAAAGAGGGATCTCGACTTATTGAGAGAAAAAAAGAGGTTGTTCCTTTAGAGAATCATATATAAAACCTTTAATATTGGTTTTCTCGTTTAGATTTCCCCTTGTCCTTCTCTACTTGATTAGATTAGCATGGATAACACTGAAACTTAAGGAACTGAGTGAAGATATGAGGTTTCTAGAATAGACACATATATCATGGTTTGACACGAATCTTTCCTTATGCAAGGATCATATTTTATGTCAGAACATCATCGAACAAAAGGTATAACCAATATGAAGAATAAGGACTGAAGGTTAGCCAAATGTTGCAGTGTCACAAAGCCCTTTTCTATTTTTCCACGTTGTCTTTCGAGTCGAAGAGAACATCCTTTAGGTAAAGGCTTATTGAAAAAAATGAAAAATAAAGACAATGCACAGCATAGAAACAAAATCAAAAGGACAAAGCAAATGGAGGCTAAATAAAAAACAAGATGCAGGGAAAAAGTAAGAAAACACAAGAAAGAGTGCAAAGAGTGAGTGCATGATGAGTGTGTGAGGGGAGACTAGTATTCAACTAGACCTACTCCTAATATAACCAACTAGAAGGTCAGGTTCAAGTGTAATGGAATTTCTAATGTAGCCATCATAACTTCTCCCGACTTGCATACAAAAAATATATGTGATTAAAATAAATATAATACAATGTGTAATAGAAAATATAAGCACTTGAATAACTTGCACAACAAATTTAAGGTCTTGCCTGTTAGTAGAAATATATGTCATAGTCACTACTTCTAACCAACTCACATTCTTACCTTTTCGATTAAAACAAGATGCAAGGAAAAAGCAAGAAAATGGAAGAAAGAGTGCAAAGAGTGAGTACAGGATGAGTGTGTGAGGGGAGACTAATATGCATCTATACCTACTCCTAATCTAACTAGCTAGAAGGCCAGGGTTGAAATTTCTAATGTAGCCATCGTAATTGCTCCCGACTTGCATTAAAAATAAATATAATACAATGTGCAATAGAAAAGACAAGAACTTGAATAACTTGCACAACAAATTGAAGGTCTTTCCTGTTAGTAGAAAGATATGTGATAGCCACTACTTCTAACCAGCTCACGTTCTTACCTTTTTTATTAAAACCATAATTAAACAAACCTTAGAAGATTCTTGTGAATGTATCTTCATGTCTACTACCCACCTTAGAAAGCATGAGAAAATATCGAAACATGTTATTTATGATAGAGCTTGCCAGGTAAGATTTCTCGAACCATTCAATGATTAGATCATGAAATTTGAAACAATCCTCTTAATAACCTTGAATCCTTGAAAATATGAGGTTTCAATCATAGGTATGAGATCAAGATGAGCACCTTTGCAATGCATTTAATAGGTCTTGAGCACCTTGCAACAACATAAGCTGTATGCCAATATGGAGAAATATTTTTTCTGACATGTGGAGAACTCAATATTTGGGATACATTGTAGATGAACATGGGGTGCATGTGGACCCAACCAAGATCCAATTCATTTGGGATTGGCCAACCACAATGAATCTAAAAAATCTTCATAGTTGCTTGGGCCTTCTAACTTCAACTAGATTTTGTGTTGGGGTTTTCTCATATCACGTAGCCCTCAGCTCAAGCAACCAAGGGTGGAGGAAAATAATTTTTTTCTTATTCTAAGTCACAACAGAAAACATCTGAGGATTTGAAACACTGCCTTTTCTCTGCACTAGTTCTCACCCTTCCAGACCTACAATAACCATTTGAGATTGAGACAAATTCCTTTGACTATGATATTGTTGCAGTCCTCACTTAGAAATGACATCCATTGACCTATCACAATGAAACAATTTCTGATATTGTCTGGAGATACCCCACCTATCAAAAGGACATGCACTCCATCGTGCAAGCCTGTTGAAAATGAAAGCATTATATTTTTGGGAAGGAGATGATCGTCCACATTACTCATGGGCCTCTGTAATTTATTCAATGTTATGCAACAAGCTCACAAAATAGAAGAAAGAGATAGATCAACGACTTCAAAAGTAGCCTCTTTGAGGGGGAAACCTCCTTTACATTACATAAAATGAATAATTCTTGGATGATACAAATGACAAGGCCTCCTTTCTATATGTAGGAGTCTACAGGGTCACGATATAATCAGAGCCGACATAAAATAATAATGTAAGGGAACAAAAATAATAATAGTGGGCTTCTATGGGGTACAATAATAACAATATGGGGACAACATGGGCACAACAATAATAATAAGGGGTACTATGACAAAAATAATAAGGGAATACACTAGTATTATAGGGACCTAACATGCCTCTCTCCTTCAAAAAAGTGTTGTCCTTAATGCTCGAGTAGTTCTGGATGCTTATGTATAAAATTCTCATCCTCCCATGTGGAATTGTCAGCGGGTAGGTTCTTCTACTTGATGAGATACTCTGAAATTGATTGATTCCGTAGCTGTCGAGTTCTTGTTTCTGTCATTTCTGTACGTTCCAATATGATTTTTCCTTCCTCGTCAAGTTCTGGCAATATTGTTTGAACTGGGAGCTTGTCACCTATAACCTTCTTTAAGCATGAAACATGGAAAACTAGGTGCACTCGGGAAGACGCAGGAAGTTCCAATTTGCATGCCATAGTACCAATATTTTGCAACACCTTATACACACCATAATACTTTGGTCATAATTTATTATCCTTCTTATCTTACTTGAGGGACATTGGTTTGTATGGTTGTAGTTGTAGAAATACCCAGTCACCTACATCAAAACTATTTCGCTAGGATGTTGATCTGCCTATTGTTTCATTCTATTCTGCGCCAAAGTGCGGTTATCCTTTAAGAGTTAGAGAACTTTACTCGATGTGATCTTCCACTGCTTGAACCATATAATTTTCTCTTAACTATGATGTGATGGATGGTGGATGATATCCATAAAGCACCTTAAATGGGTTCATTTTTACTGCAGTATGGAAGGAAGTGTTATACCACCATTAAATGAGAGGAAACCATTTGACCCATTGTGTCTGTTTATCAGATACAAAGCAACGAAGGTATCCTTCCAAACATTTGTTCACTATCTCAGTTTTCCCATGAGATTGAGGATGATAAGATGAGCTATGAGATAACTGAGTACCCAGACAACAAAATAATTCTGTCCAAAAATTTCCAGAAAAATAGGATCTCTATCACTTACAATAATCTTTTGGTTTCCATGTATCTTTCGAATTATTTCCATAAATGCAGTAGAAACTGTACTTGCTTTAAATGGATGAGATAATGCACAAAAGTGTGCATACTTGGTAAGTCTATCAACTACCACCATGATGACACTCTTTCTTTCGGACATGGCTAAAATTATGATAAAATCCATTGAAAACTCCTCCCAAAGTTGACTTGGAATGGATAAAGGTTGTAATAGACTCGGGGTCTTAATTGTATCAACTTTATTTTGTTGGCAAACCAAAAATTCCGACACAAACTTTTGAATATCAGATTTAAGGCCATCCCAAAAGAATTCCTTCTTAACCCTGTAGTAAGTTTTTAAAAACCCTAAATGCCCTCCTAAGGGAGATGTGTGCAATTCCAGAAGAATATTTTTTTGAGTTGGGAATTCTTACAGAGGTATAAGTAATCTTTGTACCATAACAAATAATTTTTCCATCTAAATGTATCGGATGTACAGGGATCTTGCTGCAAATTTTGAATGAGTTCCCACACTACTTCGTCATTCTTTAATTCATCTCTTGCTCCGTTTATCCAATCTGGTTGGATAATAAAAATGGCACAAAGCAATGCTTCCACATCCTCATCCTTTCTTAAGAGTGCATCCGCAACAACATTTTTCTTCCATTTTTTGTAGATGATTTCAAAGTCATAACCCAACATCTTTGTGACCCATATTTACTACTTTTTGAAGATAATCTTTGTTCTAAAAATTATTTAAGACTATCATGATCTGTTTTTACCTTGAAGTGTCTTCCCTTTAGGCAAGGTCGCCATTTGTTAAGTGCATGTAGTATTGCCAACATTTCCTTCTCATAAATAGCTTTGTGTAAATATTTTTCTTTGATTGGACGACTTTCGAAAGAAATGGGTCTTCCTTCTTGGATTAAAACAACACCAATTCCATTTCTTGAGGCATCACATTCCACAATAAAGATTTATGTGAAGTCTGGTGTAGCTAAGACCAGTGCTTGGAACATTGCCTCTTTAAGATGTTTAAAGAACTTCGTTGCTTTTTGAGTCCAAGAAAATGCATCTTTCTTTAGTAATGTTATTAGAGATGCCGCTATTCTCCCATAATTCTTAACAAACTTGCGATAATACCCTTTCAACCCGAGAAATCCTTGCAGATGATTTATGGATGTGGGAATTTTCCATTCCTTAATGGCTTTAATTTTGCTAGGGTCTACCTTAACACTTTCATGAGATATAGTATGACCCAAATATTCCACCTCTTGTACTCCAAAGAAACATTTGGAGGA
>APFE030485174.1:0-16114 GCA_000404065.3 Pinus taeda
TAAGAGATAAAAAAATACAATTGCAGCTTGTCTTAAGAAACTCAAAGACAATTAACCCATGCTAAAATAAATAGAAAAAAATTACTAGTCTAAAATCAAGAAATTCAAGAACTAGTGAGCTAGTAAATCTATAAAATGCCTATCATAATAAAGTGCAAATACAATTGGATAATTTTTGTTATTAACTAGAATTTATTTTTGATCTAATGCAAGTGGAACAAACTCGATTGAATCTTGTTAACATACTCTAAAAAATAACATAATTTTATTGTTCTTTTCCACAAAGGAGTTCGAGAAACACAAATTTGGGAATAAGCAAACTAATCCAAGTAGCTCAATGATTACTATGACCTTCCAAATATTTTCCAAGGATGAAATGATGCTCGTGATGCTGCAAAATAACTTGCATCAACCACTTAACCAAATCCTATAATAAGAAATCATTAATACTAAAGGCAAAAATACAAAACAAGAATAAGAGATGCATGTGAATAACAAGTAAAAAGAAGAAAATAAAATGATACAAAAGGGCTATGAGTCTCCTCGGATGGTCAAGCCCAAGGATACTCAGAGTCCTATGTAGAAGGCCAATATTTAGAAGTTGAGCATGACACCAATCTTTATTATTTCCATTAATACAATTACAACCCTGCAAAAAATGACAATGGAACTGCAAAAATAGGAGTTCTCTCCACAAGAAAAATAATCAAAATCTACCCCTAGAGGAAAATTTGACTTGGTTCTTATACAAAATTATTAGGAATCATTACCCATGAAAGGAGGAAGCTTTTACCACTAAAATCCCTTGATTAGTGGATCTCATTCCCAATACTAGGAATTTGCATTAAATGGGAGGGAACACGTTCCTAGATTTTCTCAATCATTGGAGCTCCACAATATGTGCCATAATTCCTAATTATCTCACTAATTTATTATTAATATTGATCCTCCTAAAGTAGGGAGGAGGTTCCTAGATTATCTCCTCCTCCAAATCTCCATAATCTGCCTAATATTCCCATAACATTCCATAAAAATAAATAATATTAGGCACAAATATGCAATTATTGATAAACCTTCCTAATGAACATATGAAAGTTTAAAATATATTATTTAATGAAAAAAGAGAAGTTTAATGAGCTAAAGGATGGTTATATGGGCATTAATTTATTTTTAATTTAGAGGCATGAGCCTTCATTTATGTCTAATTTAGAGGCCCATCATACCCCCTCCTGAAAGTGTTGCTCATCCTCTGAGAAACTTAGTGACCTCATTGTGCCTGATTCATGGCCCCAGTGGCCTCTCTCTTGTGCATTCCTCAATCCTTTATCTTAAAAATATTGGTTGTAAATTCTGCAAGGACAAGCCCAAAAATCTATTTGTGCGTAGAAAAATCATTGTTTCTTGAGACCATTAGTTTGCCTTCTTCCCCTTATTCAAGGTGGGTTCTTGAATATTTTTTAGTTTGGCAAGGTCTTTCACATCCTTATCAACCTTCTGCTACCTTGTTTCATAGTGTAGACACCTGTGGAACCTTCAAAATGTCTTTAGATGAGAACTAGGACATCCTATAGTAATTCCTGTCAAAACTACACGAAACCTACAAGAAACCCTGTTAAAACTACAAGAAACATGTTTTCAGCATAAATGATAGTCTGAGCCTAGGATAGGACCTCAACCTGACTCCCATGCCTTTCTCCCATTTATATAACATATTTTAGGCCTTGGAAAAAAGTTAGAAAGAGATTAGAGACCTATTGGAAAAACTCTTTTCATCACAACAGTTTGAGTTTCGTTTTTATGGCAAATTTCTTGTTTCCTTTTGTTGCCTTCTTTTCTTTTTTGGCCTAGATGATTGACTAATGGCCTTGGATTTCTCTATTTTGATTATATCTCTCTTAAGCACTGCCATTTTGGGTTTTAGCACAATTTGTTCCTTTCTTCCTTCTTGTAGCATCATTTCGCCTTCTTGTAGCAGTCATTCCTCCTCTTTCACAGTCTTATAACTATATGTCAGTGATGAGAAATGATGTAGATGGCTTGGAGGATGATGCTAGGGATCAGAGAGTAGTGTAGGTTTATGAGAATGGAGAGGATCTTGTCTTTGTTTCTTCAAGAAATTTTCAGCGTGAGACAAAGTGTAAGGCTTGTTCTTGAAATTATGAAATGGGATGGATGAATGATGCATATATAGTGAATATGAGGTGAAAGAAGGGCTTGGAGTCTTGTGGTGACTTAGCCTCTGCAAAAATTTCTTCTTTTAATTGTTTTCCCCATTCCTCAAAATTATCACCCTTCCTAATTTGACGTTTCCACATTGCATAATTGAATGAGTGATTTGAAATTAACTAGTTGAAGGTGTTCAAGATTGCTAACCCATTCTTAGATTATAAAACCTCATCTCTCATGCATTGACAACATATTTCTAACCATAATATGATCAAGTGAAGAGATCAAGAATATTTCATATCTGTACCTACCTGATGGTTGTTGTAGAGACATGCATGTTGTTGCTAAGTTGATGTTGTTGTACCACTCATGATTGAGGTACATCTTCTTGACTAACTTTTTGTTTTTTGTTGATATTATTTATTGATGCATTGTCTTCTTGTTGATGTGCACTATAACTTTCTAAACTCGCTTGAGCATGCTACCATCATACATATGCATCTCCCCTTGAAACATCTTGGCAAAGGGATGCATGGTTTGCAATATATGGAAAAAATAGTTTTCTACTCTGTATTTTTGTTTCATGTAGTAAAACAGAGCATTCGTGTACTTTTTTAGGACAACAATCAAACTTAATGGGAAAATCTTGAGAATGATGGGTGGATGGTGGAAATATATGAGGATGATGGATTGACATGGCCGTTTCCTTGTTGGATCATTTGAGCCAAGGAGGAGAAAGTCAAATTTGACTTCTTTTGACTAGGCTTGACGATTTTTTTTTCTTTTGGTAACAACTTGTTTTTGTTGCTTGCACATTTTTCTTGTAGGCCTACTAGCCGCCCAATGAAGTTTTCAACTAGTAGGTGTGCCTAAGCACCTCAAAGGAGATTTTCACCTAGTATCTTTTCTTTTTCTCTGTTTTTCTCTTTTTTTCCAACTCATTGACCACCACATGGAGGTTTTCAATCAATGATCCAATCTCAAGCACCTCAAAGGAGGTTTTCACATAAGATTTTTTATTTTTATTTTTTCATTTTTTTCTACCCTACTATACTTGAAAAACAAAATAACTTTATCCTCCTTAGTGTGCACTCCTCTTGTTATCCCTTAGATAATTCTTCACTATTGGACCGAGTTGACTAAATTTCCTCCTTAGAGTAGAATATCTTTTTCCTTTGAGTTCAGTAAATGTTTACCATATGTTTGATGAAATATCTATCATGGAATAGGCATGTCTAGCTCAATTTATCGCTTGGGTTTTGATTGTTCATCATTATTTTAATCATTTACATGCTTCTAGAAAGTTACAATGAGTTTTGGGTAGTTGTCTAGAGGCTAGCCTAAAACATTGATCAAATCTCAAAACTGCAAGAAAATAACTCGAGGATTTAGGTCATAATTGAATGGACGCAAACTTATGAGTGCAGTTATAACCTTCCAGCAACATGGATGGAGTTATAGGACAAGGTGAGTGAAAAAGAGTTCCAACTCAGGGATTGGCCACCTGAGTTGGATGTAGTCTCTCAACATTGTCAAAAAGATTTCAGTTTGTAGGCCCCACTTCCATAACTACTTGGAGGCTAGGTAATATCACAATGACACTCATCACATGTTTATCGTGGCAAAATGTGAAATTGGGTAAGTGTGGGTTCGGGGGTTACACTTCTTGTGATATTTGAGCTCCCATTTTCAATGTCAAGCCACCACCACTTCTTTCTTCCCATTGCATACACCTTTAGAGAGGGAACTAAGGATATAACTAAAGCACAAGGTATCAAAGTACCCATCGTACAAAAGGGGATTTGTAGATCCAAGTGTTCACATTCTCCTCACAAGGTGTAAACATTCTATTCTAATAATAAAATTCAATTTATCATATTTCCATTAGGTTTCTCATATAATATCTTGACTTATATGTTATTTTATATTTTCTTTTCATAGGTTTTCTAAATAATGTTTTGAAGGTCTTAGCAACCATTTTTTATTGCTAGGGCTGTTTGTCAAAGTGGATTAAGTGAAGGATTTTGGTACATTTGGTAAAAAAATTCATATTAACAAGGTCCTTTCTAAATGTTGCTCGAAGAAGCACTAGAGGGACATGGTAGAATGATGTGACCAATGACATTGTGTTGAATAGGTCTATAGGATGATGTGGCACCATGCACAATTGACATGTCCCAAGAAGATTTGAATTTTTTTGGTCACAAAGAGGGCCAAATCTATGTGACACATGTCACCACTCAAAAGATATCATGTGACTCAGTGATGTCATCGTGATGAAATGGGTGTCACCAAGGGATAATGTGGCATAGTTTCAATCGCTGTGCCAAGTGATGGTGTTTGGAAATGCCTTCCTATGATATCAATTTTTCAAAATTATACTGAAGTCATGATGGTGGAGGTAAATCATATGATTCTTTAGGAGCTTGGATGTTTGAGGAATTTTTCTTAAGTGCAACCACATGAAAGTTCCTAACCCAAGTAGGAGTTAAGTGCATCTAGTGTAATGGTGCTTGGTGACAACCATGATTGTATGGAGAATTATCTTAGTTTCTCTAAGCGCTTAGAAATTATAATTTCGCACTAAAGACCAATTACGAATTGAAATATTTTTTTGTTGTTGTTGGAAAGCAAAGAACTATGTATAAAAGAGGATTTTATGTTATGATGAGAAATGTGTTAGAAAATTATATATTACAGAGCAATGGAACACATAAAATATTGTAGAAATATAAACACAGGAAACATATAAAACAAGAAAGACATAGATATACGTGGTTCACCGAGTTTGGGCTATGTCCACGGAGAAATAGCGAGTCCTTCTTTTTATATTATCCATCAAACTGAAGAGATACAACCTACAACAGATCCACTGTAATTCCATCTTCGCTCTCAATCTCCTCTCTCGTCCTCACTTAGAATACAAATATACATAGAAGAAATACAATACCCTCATATATAGTGACGGGTTGCCTTCTAGGCCCAAAAACAGTAAATTAAACACAACTTCTAGTGTCAGATACCTGCCTAATGAACGACCCAGATTGACTATGAAATTACAACATTTTAAAAGGAAATTTTACATCTATTCTTAGCTTCGGGGGCACTACCCTCGATCCCCCCACGAGGGGGAGCTCCTAAAGGCTGCAACTGCTCCCCCTTGACCCCCCTTGCAGCAAATATTTTATGGGCAGCGTTGCCGCCGCATTAAGAACTAGGCTCCAATACGGAAATACCTTTGAATACAGAAGATAATTAGGCTCCACACCCAACAAAATGATGGATAACTACGAGGAAGTGTAAAAATTAAATGATATTGTTTTCATTAAAGAAGGTGGCAGGGAATGAGGATGTGAAGGAGTCTTGTGAGACTTTTGTTGGTAAGGATTGATGATGATATTCATCACTCTATAATTGAGTACAAAGAGCCAAAAAGATAGAACTTTAAGTTCATAACACGTATGTGAGAAGCCTTGGTGATGAAGCATTCTCTCAAGGAGTAGAGAATTAATTGAAGTGTTTCTTCCTGAGCCTAGAGAGGAGTAAATAAAATATTGTTCTTGATAAATGTGCATATTACATTAAAGAAAAGAATAACAAGAGGGAGTATGAGTTGAATGGATAAAAGGAGCAACATAGTAAGAAAGGACAGTGTAAATAGTGACCAAAAAAACAACAAAGTGAGTGAATTAATGAAGTTTAGGGCCCAAGAGAGAGGTAGTGTGTGCCTACAGAAGATTGAGAAGGATATTTAGGTCAAGGATTTGTAGAGGAGAGTGGGGTGATAAAAGGGAAATGAATTAAATAAAAAGTGAATTAAGGTGCTAGAGGTCTCACTTTAAAAATCCCCTAAAAGAGTAGATCATAGTGGTAGAAGTGGGTGTGTCCCTCCAAAGGTTTAAGCTTTGTTCCTTAAGTAAGCTCGAGCTTTGTGATATAAGGGGGTTGGAGCCTCATTTAAGTTGGTGCTATCAAATATTGATTTAAACATAGTTGGTGCTCTTATTTTACACCACAATACAAACACAATTTTGGTGGTTTTTCTCTTGGAAGGGTTTTGACACTAAATCAATATGTACATATGTGATTTGATTGTCTTTTTGTTGTGTATAACTTACATATTGATGCACGATTTCTTAAAAATTTGCAAATTTGTATAATTATGGATTCACCCCCTCCCTTTGAGTAATTTGCGATTCTCAACAATTAGTATGATAATAAGATCCTTCAAGAACAAGTTAGCCATTGGAAATTAGATCCACAAGAAATCAAGGTAAATGAGGAAAATCAAGATGTCTAGTTATGTGTTTGATGGAGTAAATCACATATTTTAGAGATTCATAATGGAATCATACATCATGTCTCTTGGATTCAATTGATGGGCAATAATAGAATCTACATACACAATTATGATAACTCCACTTACATGTTTGATGAAAGAAGACCTTACAATAATAATGCAAATGCCATGAACCTCATCATCACTTGTTGTAACGAGTATGAATAGAAAATTTGATTCACTACACATCAACCAAAAAAAAATTGGGACAAGCTCAAGAGCTATTATAAGGGAAATAAGAGGACAAAGCAAGTAAAACTTCAAACTTATAGAATGAAATTTAAAATTACAAGGATAAATGTTGGTGCATATATTATTGAAAACTTATTTAGAGTTGATGAAGTATCTAATATGATTAGAGTCCTTGATGAATACATTATGGTAATCAATTAGAAAGTCTTAGGATCCCTCCCAAAGAGGTTTAATTGCAAGATCTGAGCCATAGAATAGATGGCACAAGCAAAGACTCTGAAAATGGAGCAACTGCATGGAACACTCATTACATTTGATATGAGAATTGGAAGTGAGAAGTAGGAGGAGGGGAAGCATCATTTAAAGCCTCAAACAAATCCAAAGAGCACAAAAGACACCAAGATTTCTCCATCTATGACAAGCAGATGGCCCTGTTTGTAAGAAAATTCACATTTGATATGAGAATTGGAAGTGAGAAGTAGGAGCAAAGGGAAGCATAATTTAAAGCCTCAAATAAATCCAAAGAGCACAAAAGACACTAGGATTTCTCCATATATCACTCGATGAGGAGATGGTAGGGTTTGTAAGGAAATTCAAAAGGTGGTGGGGAAAATACTAATATAAGCTACTATAAGCATAGAAAGTGGAGTTAATGGCAGGCCATACCTTCTGGTTCATCCTAGATTCTTCTACCAGCTCCAGAATCTCTTTCCCCAGGAAGTGCCATCCAGCCTGGAAGAAGTCAACTGTGAAGCCATACAGGCCTGTGGCAGTACCTTTCTTCATTGCCTTCACCGTTTCCTCTATCTCTTCTAAAGTTGCAGCTCTCATCAACGCCTTATTTTTGTCTTTTGTGACTAAGCTAGGAATGGCTGAGCAAATTTCCTGAATTGCATGCATTCGATCAGCTTGGGGTTCACTTAAAATTTCCTTATGGTGATCCATAAGGACTTGTTCAATTTCAGCTTGCTCAACCACTTTGTTCCCATTCTTATCTTTGATAGAAAGAATCCTGTTTCTCTGTCTATGTTTGATCATAGCTTGATGAAAGAATTTAGTGTTTCTTTCCCCCTCCCTTAACCACTTTATTCTTGATTTTTGTCGCCAAAGGATTTCTTCTTGCTTCCGTCTTTCTTCAAGTTTTCCAAGTACTGCCCCTTCCTTACTGATGCTCTCCTCTGTTCTGCCTTCCAGAATCATTTTTTGTTGAAGAGATTCCATTTCTTTTTCTAAATTTTGTTTGTCTTCCATAATATTTCCAAACTCCTCCTTGTTCCACTTTTTGATTCTCCCTTTCAAATCTTTCAGTTTCAACTGGAACATGTGCATTTTTCCTTTGCCCTGTATAGTAGTTTGCCTCCACCATTCTTCAACTTTCTTGATGAATTCTGGGTCCCTTAACCAGAAGGCTTCAAAACAGAAAGTTCTTTTGCCCTGGACTACTTTAATATCCACCTCTAGTCTAATTGGCCAATGATCAGAACCCAGGGAAGGCATGATCTTTTCTTCAACAAAAATATCCTTATTCATGATATCTTCAGACACTAGGAATCGATCAAGCCTGGAAGCAATTTGATTTTTACCCCCCCTCCTGTTATTCCAGGTGCATATCCCATCGATATTCTGAATATCCACTAGTCTTAGATCCTCTATCAGTTCATTGAACTTGTCCATGAAGTGATCCATCTTTCTTATCCCTCCCTTCTTTTCTTCTAAGGATCTGATTAGATTAAAATCGCCACCTGTTATCCAGGCAGCTTCAGGATATAACCTACGAATGATTTTCATACTATTTAGGAAATTTTCTTTTTCACCGGGGGAGGGAGGTCCATAAACCCCTGAAATAACAACCTGCTCCTTAGTTCCTACTATTCTACCCAGGCCAATAAGGACTCTACTCATACTGGTCCAACTACCTAAGATAATATCATTCGGGTTCCACAAAATTGCAATACCTCCTGCAGAGCCAATGGCATCTTGCCCCATAAATTCATAATGCAGTTTATTCTTGTCAATTATTTCTTCAATTTGTTGAACAGAAATTTTTGTCTCTTGTAAAATCATAATGCTAGGCTTTTCTTTTTTCAGTTTTTCTTTCATATACCTTTGTTTACCCTTACTATTCAGGCCCCTAATATTCCAACTAATCACAATCATTTAAAACTTTTGGAAAGAGGGGAAGAATACCTCTGACAAAGGTATCACTTTGCCTGAGTTTATCAACGTTTCTCCCACAGTCTGGATAGTTTCACTCATCAGTTTCCGGCCTCGTTTCCTACTGTTTTTGCCAGAGCCGTCCATTCCCGTCTGTCCATTCCCTTGATCGATTCCTTTCATTATCTCCTTGTCCAAGATCTCCCCTTTTTTTCTTTATATTTTTGGAATACTTCCTTGTACAATTGTTTCTCCTTCTCAGGTATGAATCTGCTATCTAGATATTTCCATTCTTGGATTAACTGTTTCATGATTCTCTCCTCCTCAACCTCACCTTCAACTTGGTTTTCTACATCCATCGGGGATTGTATTGCTGTATCTTCCATCTGCCTTCCGTCCGTTCTCCAGTAATTTGTCCCGAGTTTGCGTCCTTACCTTTATTTTCTCCTGCAATGTCCATTGGAGTATTCCCAGGGTCCTCGTCGTCCTCCAGATTGACTTCGTAATCTTCATTTTCACTCTAAAGAGCCTGAAACTTGTTTTGACTTATTGTGATACTGGGTTTTCCTTGAGGCTGGGTTCTTGGTCTTTCGTGACTCTGTCTCTTTCTCCTTGTGACCTGCTAAAAACCCCTATCAGTCTCCTCCATTTTTCCTGTATTTCTCTGGTGTTCCTCCTGACTTCTTTTCGATTCCTCCTCCTTATTCAACGGACATTGTCTATATAGGTGGCCATATTCATGGCATTTTCGGCACCTAAATGGTATGTGTTCGTAGTCTATTGGTTGTTGCCACACATCATCATGATATTCCAGCTCAATATTATCTAGGAGGGGTTCGGCCAGATTCATGTAGACACAGATCCTCGCATATGAGTTATATTTGCCTCGTTTTGTAGCTTCTGCGGCTTTCACAAAGCTCCCAATTGAATTCCCTATTCCTTCCAAAATTTCAAGGTCCCAAAATTCATCGGGGAGTCCAAACAGTCTAACCCAGATTGGGGCTTCCAGCAGCTTTTCCTTCTCTGGGTTGTATCTTTCCTCCCAGTATTTCATGAATAAGCCTGCATTGTTCATGAAATATGGTCCTTCTTCAAAGATCCTGTTTCTGTCCTCCAGATTCGTGAAGATAGCTGTGAAAAACCCTTGTGCTCCCAACTTCAGGTCTATGTGACCTCTAGGTTTCCATCTTTGTTCAATCCATTTGTATAGCTCTTTCTCCAGAGGCCAATAGCCTATGAATTTGCAGATCAGGGCATGGTCCTTCATGTACCAGTTGTATTCCTCAAGCTTGTTATTGGGGATGACATATCTTGGTTGTTTTTGTGCCCTAGGCAGGCATTTTCCTCTCATCCTTTTCTACCACAGGTTGCCCATTACTGGGGCGTAGCTTTCCTTCTGTTGCTGCTACATTCCGCTTGCACTAGTCTCCCCCGTTACTACGTTCTTGAAGGAGGGGATCTCTCCCCTCCCCGTTGGGTTTTCCATTTCCCCCCTCAGCCCTTGCCTCTTAGGAATTAACCCTAGCTAAGCTGAAGAAAATTTACTTACCTGAAATGCAGGAGCTGCTCTCACCTACTCCCCTCCGTGCCCGCTACGACTAATCTCCCGCCCGTATTTGTCGCCGATCAGACCCGTCTGCTGCGCCTTCTGCAAATCCTAGCAGCGCACATCCCATCTGTTGTAATATTTGGGATCTTCACCTAGGATATTTTCTTTTTCTTTCTTTTTCTCTTTTTTTCCAACTCATTGACCACCTCATCGAGGTTTTCAATCAATGATCCAATCTCAAGCACCTCAAAGGAGGTTTTCACCTAAGATTTTTTATTTTTTATTTTTTATTTTTTTCTACCCAACTGTACTTGAAAAACAAAATAACTTTATCCTCATTAGTGTGCACTCCTCTTGTTATCCCTTAGATAATTCTTCACTATTGGACCGAGTTGACTAAATTTCCTCCTTAGAGTAGAATTGTTTTTCTTTTGAGTTAACTAAATGCTTACCATATGTTTAATGAAATATCTATCATGGAATAGGCATGTCTAGCTCAACTTATTGCTTGGGTTTTGATTGTTCATCATTATTTGCATCATTTACATGCTTCTAGAATGTTACAATGAGTTTTGGATAGTCGTCTAGAGGCTAGCCTAAAACGTTGATCAAATCTCAAAACTGCAAGAAAATAACTCGAGGATTTAGGTCATAATTGAATGGAGGCAAACTTGTGATTGAAGTTATAACCTTCCAACAAAATGGATTCAGTTATAGGACAAGGTGAGTGAAAAAGAGTTCCAACTCAGGGATTGGCCACCTGAGTTGGCTATTTGGCTCGTGAGTGGTATGTAGTCTCTCACATCGCACATAAGGGGATTTGTAGATCCAAGTGTTCACATTCTCCTCACAAGGTGTAAACATTTTATTTTAATAATAAAATTCAATTTATCATATTTCCATTAGGTTTCGCATATAATACCTTGACTTATATGTTATTTTATATTTTCTTTTCATAGGTTTTCTAAATAATGTTTTGAAGGTCTTAGCAACCATTTTTTGTTGTTAGGGTTGTTTGTCAAAGTGGATTAAGTGAAGGATTTTGGTACATTTGGTAAAAAACTTCATATTAACAAGGTCCTTTCTAAATGTTGCTTGAAGAGGCCCTAGAGGGACATGGTAGAATGATGTGACCAATGATGTTGTGTTGAATAGGCCTAGAGGATGATATGGCAGCATGCACAATTGACACGTCCCAAGAAGATTTGACTTTTTTGGGTGACAAAGAGGGCCAAATCTATGTGACACATGTCACCTCTCAAAAGATATCATGTGACTCAGTGATGTCATCGTGATGAAATGGTAGTCACCAAGGGATAATGTGGCATAGTTTCAATTTTTGTGCCAAGTGGTGGTGTTTGGAAATGCCTTCCTATGATATCACATTTTCAAAACTCTAGTGAAGTCATGATGGTGGAGGTAAATCATATGATTTTTTAGGAGCTTGGATGTTCGAGGAATTTTTCTTAAGTGCAACCACATGAAAGGTCCAAACCCAACTAGGAGTTAAGTGCATCTAGTGTAATGGTGCTTGGCGACAACCATGATTGTATGGAGAATGCTCTTTGTTTCTCTAAGTGCTTAGAAATTATAATTTAGCACTAAAGATCAATTACGAATTGAAATATTTGTTTGTTGTTGTTGGAAAGGAAAGAACTATGTACAAAAGAGGATTTTATGTTATGATGAGAAATGTGTTAGAAAATTATATATTACAAAGAAATGGAACACATAAAATATTTCAGAAATATAAACACAGGAAACATATAAAACAAGAAAGACACAGATATACGTGGTTCACCGAGTTTGGGCTATATCCACGAAGAACTAGCGAGTCCTTCTTTTTATATTATCCATCAAACTGAAGAGATACAACCTACAACAGATCCGCTGTAATTCCATCTTCACTCTCAATCTCCTCTCTCATCGTCACTTAGAATACCGATATACATAGACGCAATAAAATCCCCTCATATATAGTGACGGGTTGCCTTCTAGGGACAAAAACCCTAAATTAAACATAACTTCTAGTGTGAGATATAAGCCTAATGAACGACCCAGATTGACTATGAAATTACAACATTTTAAAAGGCAATTTTACATCTATTCTTAGCTTCGGGGGCACTACCGTCGATCCCCCCACGATCCCCCCATGAGGGGGAGCTCCCAAAGGTTGCAACTGCTCCCCCTTCACCCCCCTTGCAGCAAATATTTTATGGGCAGCGTTGCCGCCGTATTACGAACTAGGCTCCAATGTGGCAATACCTTTGAAAACAGAAGATAATCACGCTCCACACCCAACAAAATGATGGATAACTACGAGGAAGTGTGAAAATTAAATGATATTGTTTTCATTAAAGAAGGTGACAGGGAATAAGGATGTGAAGGAGTCTTGTTAGACTTCTGTTGGCAAGGATTGATGATGATATTCATCACTCTATAATTGAGTACAAAGAGCCAAAAATATAGAACTTTAAGTTCATAACACGTATGTGAGAAGTCTTGGTGATGAAGCATTCTCTCAAGGAGTAGAGAATTAATTGAAGTGTTTCTTCTTGAGACTAGAGAGGAGTAAATAAAATACTATTCTTGATAAATGTGCATATTACATTAAAGAAAAGAATAACAAGAGGGAGTATGAGTTGAATGGGTAAAAGGAGCAACATAGTAAGAAAGGACAGTGTAAATAGTGACCAAAAAAACAACAAAGTGAGTGAATTAATGAAGTTTAGGGCCCAAGAGAGAGGTAGTGTGTGCCTACATAAGATTGAGAAGGATATTTAGGTCAAGTATTTGTAGAGGAGAGTGGGGTGATAAAAGGGAAATTAATTAAATAAAAAGTGAATTAAGGTGCTAGAGGTCTCACTTTAAAAATCCCCTAAAAGAGTAGATCATAGTGGTAGAAGTGGGTGTGTCCCTCCAAAGATTTAAGCTTTGTTCCTTAAGTAAGCTCGAGCTTTCTGATATAAGGGGGTTGGAGCCTCATTTAAGTTGGTGCTATCAAATTTTGATTTAAACATAATTGGTGCTCTTATTTTACACCACAATACAAACACAGTTTTGGTGGTTTTTCTCTTGGAAGGGTTTTGACATTAAATCAATATGTACATATGTGATGTGATTGTCTTTTTGTTGTGTATAGCTTACATATTGATGCACGATTTCTTAAAAATTTGCAAATTTGTATAATTATGGATTCACCCCCTCCCTTCTAGTAATTCGCGATTCGCAACGATTAGTATGATAACAAGATCCTTCAAGAACAAGTTAGCCATTGGAAATTAGATCCACATGAAATCAAGGTAAATGAGGAAAGTCAAGATGTCTAATCATGTATTTGATGGAGTAAATCACATATTTTAGAGATTCATAATGGAATCATACATTATGTCTCTTGGATTCAATTTATGGGCAATAATAGAATCTACATACACAATTATGATAACTCCACTTACAAGTTTGATGAAAGAAGACCTTACAATAATAATGCAAATGCCATGAACCTCATCATCACTTGTTGTAACCAGTATGAATAGAAAATTTGATTCACTACACATCAAGTGCTAAAAAAATTTGGGGCAAGCTCAAGTGCTATTATAAGGGAAATAAGAGGACAAAGCATGTAAAACTTCAAACTTATAGAATGAAATTTAAAATTACAAGGATAAATGTTGATGCATATATTATTGAATACTTATTTAGAGTTGATGAGGTATCTAATATGATTAGAGTCCTTGATGAATACATTATGGTAGTCAATTAGAAAGTCTTAGGATCTCTCCCAAAGGGGTTTAATGGCAAGATCTGAGCCATAGAATAGATGGCACAAGCAAAGACTCTGAAAATGGAGCAACTGCATGGACCACTCATTACATTTGATATGAGAATTGGAAGTGAGAAGTAGGAGGAGGGGAAGCATCATTTAAAGCCTCAAAGAAATCCAAAGAGCACAAAAGACACAAAGATTTCTCCATCTATGACAAGCAGATGGCCCTCTTTGTAAGAAAATTCACATTTGATATGAGAATTGGAAGTGAGAAGTAGGAGCAAAGGGAAGCATAATTTAAAGCCTCAAATAAATCAAAAGAGCACAAAAGGCACTAGGATTTCTCCATATATCACTAGATGAGGAGATGGTAGGGTTTGTAATGAAATTCAAAAGGTGGCGGGGAAAATACTAATATAAGCTACCATTTAAGTGTTTTGAATGTGGTAGAGTAGGACTTTTTACTTATAAACTTCCATTTAAATTCAAGAAGAAAGAAAAGGTGAAAGAAGAGGAGAGTTGAGACAAAGCTAAAAAGTATGAGAAAAAGAGGACTTAAAAGAAAAATATATTCTACTGTAAGGAGGACATTTAGTCAAATGAGTCCAATAGTGAAGAATTATCTAAGGGATAACAATAGGAGTGCACACTAATGACATTTGAATGTGAGACTAAGTTGGAAGAAAAACCAATTTCTCATAAAGGAATGGTGGAACTAGAGGAAGAGGAGGTGACAGAAGACTGAGAAAAAGAACAAGATACTAAAAGAGAAACTCTTGAGAGGTGAAGAAAGTATGTGTAACTCCAATGATGAAGAATTTAGAAATTATAAAGTTAATCTAGAAGAGACTCTTAATTGATTTTTTGATTTCATATATAGATCAACACCTTAAAAAAAAATTACATGTCAAACTTGTACTTTTAATAAATGTAATTAAATTCTAAAATAAAGAGGAATTTTTTTCAAAACATTTAGGCTAATACTCCATTATCAAATCTGTAAATCTAATGAAAGTCATTATATAATATCATCAAATTTGTAATCATTATATAATATTATAAAATCTGTAATTCTAAACAAAATCACTGTATAATATTAGTTAACAAGTTGATATAAAGGAGAAAAAGAAAAAATTGAGATGAACTTTCACATTTTTCTCGACTAAAAGGCATCGCATTTAAGAATCACCATAATCATTGTTTAAACCATGAGCGTTTTTTTACCACAAACGTTAATAAAGTTTAATTCATGCACATTCGTGCATCGAACTAATTCATGCACATTCGTGTGAAACAATGTATTGGATCTGATTAGTTCATAACATTTGGAGGTATTTCAAGTAATTCTGAGATATGATATTCATAAAATAAAACACAGATGGAAAGATTGAATGGGCATTGAGGAGTCTATACTATCAAAAAAAAATGTCGAATATAACATCACTGTAGAATCTACTAGACCATACGCAGCCTATGCCATGACAACATGCCGTGAAAATGTTGTGCGTCCTTTCATCATATGCAAATCCTATAGTTCCAAAACCGAGAACCTGCTTTCTGATTTCGGAACAATTTGAAGCATTTTTGCTGACCTTTGCGAGGCATTGTCCTGTAACTAAAAGGCATCACATAAGTGAATGAGTGAGTTGAAATTAACTAGTTGAAGGTGGTCGAGATTGCTGACCCATTCTTACATTATGAAACCTCATCTCTTATGCATTGACAACAAATTTCTAACTATAATATGCTCAAGTGAAGAGATCAAGAATATTCCATATCTGTACCTACATAATGGTTGTTGTAGAGACATGCATGTTGCTGCTAAGTTGATGTTGTTAGGATATTCCGACACATAGGAAATAGTTAAGTTCAACTTGGTCTAGTATAGAGTTAGGTATAGAGTTAGGTAAAGTGTGTTTCTTTACCATTGTACATTTTGTAACTTACA
>APFE030485174.1:16168-82389 GCA_000404065.3 Pinus taeda
TTCTTTACCATTGTACATTTTGTAACTTACAATCCGACGGTCACGATATGTAGTGATCCAACGGTTCATTCTCTCCTCAGTATTACCGACACTTGATCCATGGCTTGACACCCAATTGGTCAATGAATTCTATTTAAAGCGCATGGAGGGTCATTTGTAGGTTAACCGTGCATGAGAGAAGCTTATGTAAATTTTCATTCTTTTATTAATAAATTGCCTGTAGTAGCCACGTTGTCGCAGGCCGTGGACTGTTTCCCTCTCTAAGGGTTTTAACCACGTCAAAATACAGGTGTATTGATCTATGATCTGTTTGTGAGCGGTGTCCTTTTGGTGTTCTGTCTAAGGAACTTACCCTGTAAATTCCTACAATTTGCATAGAGATTACCCGCTCGAAAAAGTGGTTTTCTCTCTCCTGCGACGTGCTACGTGTCGGCCAGTGTATGGAATCGGGCGGAGCCTCTCCAATACTACTTATTGCCTGAAGTCCGCCGGAAATACCGTTTACCACAGAACTCAAATTATATAAAGCCACATTTATAAACCCTCTTGGGTCTGCGCATATCGCATAGTCTTCAGTCTGCGGTAAGTCCTCCCTTTGGCAAATCTGTGATGTGATATGTAATCTCCACCATTGATCCACGCACTCGATCAACGGTCCACATTGCGTTGCCAATCGCAATCGCATTTCCCTTAGGGTCGCCTCAGATATACTTCGCTAGCCTCTCCCGATGCGATATCGCTGATTTAATCCGGCCCGTTGATTTGGCCGATCTGATGGCTCTGGTGCAATGTTACTTCAACCTTTGCTTTACTTGGGTTTCCGCCATTCTTTAGTGTTTTCCTCTGCGATAGTGTTTTTCGATAGTTAATATATATATGAAGACTTAGACTTAGAGGTTTGATACAAGATCCATTTTGGATCATTGAAAGCCCTGAAGATGGGTCAAGGGGAAGAAGGGAAAGGTTGCCACAATCTCCACCACCAGTTATTCCTCAATTTGTAGTTGAGGCACTAGTGGGCATGTCTCATGAAGGAGATCTACAATGACAGAGGATGAGAAGGTCTTCAGGAAGGCTTTCTTTGATATGACAGAGATGGTGAAGGTCTTCTATGAAGATAGCAATACCAAACTGCAGGGTGAAAGCTCCAAACCTCATAAAGGAGAAGGTTCTTCAGGAGGAGGTAATGGAAATGGAGGTAAACCTCCATCCCCTCCACCATCTTCTTCTTCATGTGCATCTTCACCATCTTCCACTAACACAACCCTTACTCATTGTCATCAACATACCTCAAAAGGAACTGGTAAATCACCCGTATTAAAACTTGATGTTAAATTTGAACTACCCATGTATAATGGTGAAGTGAATGCAAAGAAACTTGATAATTGGATTCTTCAGTTGGAGGTCTATTGCAAAATTCAAAAACTTCAAGAGGATGACATAAATATTCAATTAACTTCCTCGAGAATGGAAGGTGCAACACTAGTATGGTGGGAATCAAAGACACCAGAGGAGATAAAAAACACAGTAAGATCTCAATTTCTTGGCCTGATTTCATTGCAACAATTAAAAGACAATACTACCCTCTAGCCTATATGTAGAAATCTAACATGAAAAGGCAGAACTTTAGACAACTTACAAGTCAAAATATTCAAGGTTACACCCAAGAATTCAGAAAAAAGGTCTCTAATATTAGGTGTAGACTTGCAATCACAAGACACATTGTTGAAGTACATAGAGGGTTACACAGTTACCTTTGGCATACTATCCTAATTTTTAATCCCATTAATCTAGATGAGGTGTGTGTGCAAGCCACTCATCTTGAGGCAAGAGGGAAAAACACTCCAAAAGAGGGTAGTAAAAAGCCATTTAAGGGTAAAGGAAAAGAAAAGGGTTTCAAATGGAAGGGAAAGAAATGCATCTATCAAGAAGGAAGGAGAGAAATTAATATGCAAACATTGTTCCAAAGAGGGTCATGATGAAGCTCATGGTTGGAAGCTTCATCTAGAGATGAAACCAAAGAAATTCAACAACAAGGGAAACAAAAAGACAACTGCAACCACTCAACAGGATTTGGGATCCAATTCGGTTGATGAAACTAAAATTACATCCATGGGTATGAAAGGAAAACAATCCATTGTTAGCACTAGTACTTCAAATTCACACAATGGAACTCCAAATGAAAAGAAGAGGATAGACCTTTTTCACATAAGCATGATCTCAAAACATAGCAAAATTGATACACTTTTTGAGAGTGGCTCTCAAGCCAATCTTATCTCTAAAAACATTGTCAAAAGTTTAAACTTGGAAACCATTCCACATCATGTACCATATCCACTTGGATGGGTGTGTGACAATGCACAATTGCTGGTAACTAGAAAGTGTAAACTGAAATTCGGCATTACTGCAAATTTCATAGATGAAGTGGAGCTTGATGTTGTGCCATTAGACAAATGTGGTATAGTTTTGGGCATCCCTTATCTATATGACGGAAAAGATATCTTCCATAGACATGAAAACAAATACCATTTGTTCAAAGATGGAGTAGAATATTTTGAGACATCATAGCAAGAAACTAAATCTTTCACTTGTTAATGCGGGGCAGATGAAAGGACTAGTAATTCAAGCAAAAAAATTGTGCTTCTAATGATCAAACCCAAGAATGATGTTGATAATGAAGTTTTTAAAGGTAGTGATTCAAGATTGAAATTTGAAATGGTTAATGTAGTTAGCAAATATCATGAGATGTTTTAGGAACCAAAAGGATTGCCTCCCAAGAGAGGAATCCAACATGAGATACAGTTGCAGCAAGATTGTCCTCTTCTTAACATTGGCATGTACAGGATGTCAGTGATGAAAAGTGTGGAAATTAAAAAGCAAATTCAAGAGTTGTTGGATAAAGGGATCATCAGGCCATCTTCTTCACCATGTGGTTCACCTATTGTTTTGGTGCCAAAGAAGGATGGAACATGGTGTTCAAGAATCTAAGGCATAGTAGTGTAGTAAGATTCTTCGTTACTTGATAAAAATTTGTGGAGTCTTTTTACTTTTCTTATTAACTTATTCTTCTTATTATTATTATTAGTGCATATGTGTGTACTTCATGAAACTATTACCAAAACATAAGAACAAGAACACAAGATGTTGTCTCTCTTTCAAGGCCTAAACCTCTCTTCTCTTGAGAGGAAAACCCTTTAGTGAATTTCTCTTATTGAAGCTTCTATTGATTAATTCCAGAACCTATACACCTGACAAGAGTATCCTCCAAGCACAAGTCAAGTCCTTCCTTCTTTCTACACCTTATTCCCTAGTACTTCTTCCAGCACTTTGTTCTCCTGCACTTCATCCTACTTCTTCCAGCACTTATTTCTTTTTCTATGAATATTGTCTAGAGATAGACCTTATTTGAGTGAGTCTTCTAGGTGAGATGTTCCTCTTCTATCCCTTGAATAAGTCGACTTCAGCATTGACCAACCAAGACCTTTATTGAGATATGATTGTAGGTTAATGTTGTTGTTATGTTGCCCTAGTTTCTCACATGTGTGGGAGGATTACTAGGTTTTATATTCTCTTCTCTCCTTCGCTTGAGTGTCTTCCTTCCACGCAGGAGTAGGAGGCCTTGTAGGCCTAGTTTTAGCCCCAAACAAAGAGAAATATACAACTGTGATCTTACTACTGATATAGTTGCAGAATATCCCTCATTTTCTCGCATGTGTGACTGTGTATACCCTAGAAAACAGTCCCACAAACTTCATTGTTCTTCCTCCTTACCTAACTACCCTAATAGACCTTTTCCCTTGGATTTCTGCGTACTTCTTTTCCTCTTTATTTTGCGGATTTCAGAGCTCAAGTAGTGCGTTCTATTTGGAGTGGACAACCTCTATAAATAGAGGATTGTCCCTCCATTTAGGCTGACTAGAAGACCGACTAGTCATCTTAATTGTATGCTGACTTGAGGGCAAGTTAGTGGCTGATTTGTTGAGCAGACTTCAAATAGTTTCCATGTTGGTGTAAGCATGCTTGAAGGAGCTTCTTGATGGTGCCATTACATAGGAGTGGACTTGAATTTTCTTGGAGGTCTTCCCTTTGACTTTAATATATATTTATACATGGTGTAACATGCCCTTAAGGCCTTCAATATTTTCTCTTGACTATTTGGCTCACTTATAGCACTTTTACATGTGCTACACCTACTTCAATGAGAAAGAAAATCTTTGACATATATTATAAAAATAATATTTCTTTTCTTGAATAAGTACAAATATCAAAAGTAAATTTATGAAGACTGAACCTTGTTACACTTCCTTCAACGCTCCCTCTTAACTAGGGAGGTATTCATACAACATTACAAGGTGTTTGGCTATTGTCAATATTGAAGAATTCACATAAGAGAAACCGGATTAGAAATCCATCTGTTATGGCATCATATCCATCAACATTGTCACAAAGCAAGACCTTGACTAACAAATCCATCTCTTTACGATACCATGAGCTACAATGCTGGCTAGACCAATGATTTATAGATACCTTCATCATAGTCTCTCAAGGTACATACCCACCCGGGTGTTCTTTGAGTATAACCTTCTAGGACTATTCTTATCTTGGGTTCCCAGGCCTCAAAGAATATTAGTCCTCTTGCCTACTCTTATCTTAGATGCCCTACACATCCTCAAAGAGTATCGGATGCCAAATGATTACCCAATTCTCCCATTCTTTCTTCCCAAGTGAAGACAAGAATGTTGTGTCTATCTTGTGTCTACATTTCCATTCATGGCCTTCATCTAGACTTACGGATGTTAGTCCTAGTCTAGTGCTTGACCCATGAAATGGAAAACACAATTGTCACTCCTTTGTAATCAGGGGTGATCCAAAACTCCCTCTTGATCAGGGACCTATCAAAGCTCCCTATTAACTAGGAACTCTTTCCTTCATCATCAGCTTCTTCTTTCTAGGTCCTTCAGTTGCTTGATCTTCGTCCTTTCTTAATGTCATGTTCAAACTTCTTCTAGGTATGGCACCATCCATCGATCACTTTCCTTCCTAGTTTGGCATGTCGTTGCTTCCTTCGAGGAAAGTGGCTTTCTTGTCTTCATAAGATTTTCTTGTCATCTTGGCTACTCTTTTGTATCTTGTCCATGCTTCAGAATACTCTTCTCATGGATGCTTTCTTGTACTTTCTTGTCTACATGCTTCGACCTAGTAACCCATCATGACTTCATCCTGATATTGCTTCAACATTGCTTTTTTTTATGGTTTCTTCATCACGACATCTTCGTAGAGTAGAACCAATTATCTACATCTTTTATAACTCCAGGGCCTTCAAGTGTGTCAAGGGTCCTTTCTTCCTTTATTATAGTTATCATGCCTTCTTTCGGGAGATATCTTCAAAGAATTTTGTCAGATAGTGATTCTCGGTGATCATGGTGTTCTTCACATGCTTGATATCTTTCTTCATTTGCTTCTTCTTAGATGGATAGGTCAGCCATCTAATTCTTCTTGTGAGAAAATTCCTTCATTTCTTTCTTTCTCGACTTGTCATCATTTCTTCTTGCTTCTTATTCAGCAACCTTATGCTCCTTATGTGAGCATAATATTTTGTTGACCTTCGTTGCATTGTGGTACATGCCTTCGAGCATGTTCTTGGTGAAAGAGATTCTTTCATGCTTGGTAATGTTATAGAAATATCCCATGACTCAATATTATACAAATGATAACATGACTAAAATTTGATGCATAGATACCTCATCTTGATTCTCCTTTGGTTATCCTTTGGTGTGGCCCTTCTTGCTTCATCTTAGCTTGCCTGTGTATCATCCTTTTCTTGAATCCCATGAATGGGATTCCCAATGAGACATCTGCTTTGGTCCATGAACCTTCTTTTCAATATTCTATCATAGGATCTTAAAGATCCTTGTCTTGCAAATGTTTCCTTTCTTTTGATGATGAAGGTCTTCTAAGATTCTTAAACATGATCAATTTTTCTTTCATCGTGGATGAGGTCCTATACTAGGTATGCTTCTTCTTCATGAATATCTTGAGCTATATCTACCATGCTCCTATTTTCTAGAATATATTTCTACTCATGCATTTTTGTTCTTATCATAAATGCTACATCTTCATGAGTATCTAGAACTCCTTGTACATTATGCTTCTAGATTCTAGAGGATGTTTCTAGCCATGCAATTTTATTATATTCATACATGCTCCTATACTACTCAAAAATTTGAAAGAAGTCTAGAAATAAAGAGGTTAACCTAGTCATAGTAGAGATCCAAAGGATCTTCCTTCTTTTTCTTCTTTCCCTCTTCTTTCATCTCTTGAGTTATGTGAGCTTCTTCCTGCTTTCTTTTGTTGTTGTTATCCTTCTTAAGCTTATGACAACTCCTTTTGTAATGTCCATATTCTTGGAATACAAAGTATTGGATCTTGGACATGTCTTTGTTGTTTGTTCTTTGTGGACCAAATTTGCCAAATTTACCCTTTCTCTTGGCCATGGTAGTAAACGCTTTCTCCTTTGATCCCACATTTTCCTTTGCCTTAAGTCTGGTTTCCTTTGTTCTACATAAAGACCACATTTCACTGAGAGTGGTTGCTTCCTTCTTGGCATATATTCTTGATGTGAAGTTTCCCCACTCCTCGGGTAGAGAATTGAGTACTACAGTTGTCATCTCTCTGTCAGACATGACTTCCCCAAGCTCTTGAAGTTGATCTCTCATTTCAGATATTTTCATGAAGTAGGGAGTCATTCCATCCTTTGTTATCTTCATCTTGTATAATTCATTCCTTAGAGATATTACTTATCTGGTTGTGGATACCGAGAATAGCTCTGCTAGCTTATCATAAATTCCTTTTGATGTCTCAAACTTGGAGACATAGGGAATGAGAGAGTCTTTGATTGATTCTATCAAAATCCATTGAGCTCTTATCTCATCCTTATTGTACTTGGCTAAGGCTTGAGTTTGTAGAATAGATAGTGATATTCCCTTTGATATGTTCTAGGAGTTCATTCTCCTTGAGTAATAGATCAGTCCTCTTCTTCCATGCAAGAAAGTTAATGGTTCCTACTAATTTACTGCTTTCCTTACAAAAAGACATTGTTGTATATTCAGAAGGGGACATGTATTTACTTGATAGATTTTGAGATGTAATGGATTTGTTTCCTCCTTGAAGGCTTAATGGATTGTCTTCCCTAGATCTTGATGTTCTTCAAGTTTCCTTCTCCAAGTGGACTTGCTCAGTGATGAGGTTTGCTTGAAGACTTGTAGCTTAATGTAGGTCCTGTTTCAATCTGCTCTTCATGTAATGCTCTTCTTCTAGCTTTATAGACCTCCTTGATGAATGATGGATTGTATACCCTTCTTGTTCTTGAAGTAATTGAGACTTCTAGGCTTGATGCTTCAACTTTGTAGATGATTCCCCTTAATGAGTGTTCTTAAGTTTCCCTTTCCTTGACGTGTCACCTTAGCTTAGATTCCATGTTGAAGAATCTAGGGCATAATAGTGTAGTGAGATTCTTCGTTACTTGATAACAATTTGTGGAGTCTTTTTACTTTCATTATTAGCTTATCCTTCTTCTTCTTCTTATTAGTGCATATGTGTGTACTTCATCAAAATGCTACCAAAACATAAGAACAACAACACAAGATGTTGGCTCTTTGCTTGGGCCAAAACCTCTCTTCTCTTGAGACGAAAACACTTTAGTGAATTTCTCTTATTGAAGCTTCTATTGATTAATGTTAGACCCTAGACCCCTGACAAGAGTATCCTCCAAGCACAAGTCAAGTCCTTCCTTCTTTCTACACCTTATTCCGTGATAATTCTTTTGGCACTTCTTCTGGCACTTTTCTCTCCTACACTTCATCCTCCTCCTTCCGGAACTTCGTTCTTTTGCTATGAATATTGTCTAGAGATAGACCTTCTTTGAGTGAGTCTTCTAGGTGAGGTGTTCCTCTTCTATCCCTTGCACAAGTAGACTTCAACGTTGACCAACCGAGATCTTTATTGAGATATGAGTGTATGACAATGTTGTTTTTCTGCTACCCTAGTTTCTCACACGTGTGGGGGCGTTACTAGGTGTTATATACTATTCTCTCCTTTGCTTGAGTGTCTTCCTTCCATGTTGGAGTAGGAGGCCTTGTAGGCCTAGTTTTAACCCTAAAAAATGAGAAATATAGAACTGTGATCTTACTGTTGATATAGCCGCAAAATATCCCTCATTTTCATGCATGTTTCACTGTGTATACCCTATAAAATAGTCCCATAGACTTCGTTGTTCTTCCTCCTTACCTTGCTGCCCTAGTAGACCTTTTCCCTTGGCTTTCTTCGTTCTTATTGTCCTGTTTCTTTTGTGGATTTTAGATCTCAAGTAGTGTGTCTATTTTGAGTGTACAACCACTATAAATAGAGGATTTTCCTTCTATTTAGGTTGACTAGTCCTCTTAATTGTAGGCCGAATTTTAAGGTGGTTTGGTGGCTGATTTGTTGAGCAGACTTCGGATAGTTTCCATGGTTGTGTAGCATGATTGAAGGAGCTTCTTGATGGCTCCATTACATAGGAGTGGAATTGACTTTGCTTGGATATTTTCAATTTTCCCTTTGACTTTAATATATATTTATACATGGTGTAACATTACCTTAAGGCCTTCAATATTTTCTCTTGATTATTTGACTCACCTATAGCACTTTGACATGTGCTAGACCTACTTCGATGAGCAAGAAAATCAGTAAAATATATTATAAAAATAATGTTTCTTTTCTTGAATAAGTACAAATATCAAAAATGCATTTATGAAGACCAAACCTAGTTACACTTCCTTCAACATTGCGCCTATGTGTGGACTTCCGTGCATTGAAAAAAATTATGGTAACGAACAGTTACCCACTACCTAGAATAGATGATTTACTTGATCAATTGAAAGATGCAAATTATTTTACTAAGTTGAACTTAAGGAGTGGCTACCATCAAATTAAAATTGTTGAAGGAGACATTTGGAAGGCAACATTAAAAACAAAACAAGGTTTGTTTGAATGGTTAGTTATGCCTTTTGGTTTGTGTAATGCTCCTGCTACATTCATGTGTGTTATGAATGATGAGTAGAGGCCATTTCTTGATGAGTTTGTTATAGTATACTTAGATGACATATTAATTTTCAGTAATTCTCGTGATGAACATGTCATGCATGTGATAAAAGTACTTGATGTCTTAAAGAAAGAACAATTGTATTTAAAGATGTCAAAGTGTGAGTTTGGAAAAACTTCTTTAGTTTACTTGGGTCATATTGTTGGAGGAGGTGAGTTGAAAATAGATCCCTACAAGGTTGATGTCATTTTGAATTGGCCAAGGCCCAAGACAATTACTAAGGTAAGAATTTTTTTGGGAGTAGCCCAATATTGGAGGAAATTCATTGCTAACTTTCCTTCTAGCAGATCCTTTGCATGCATTGACAAGTGTGAAAAAGGTTTTTCAGTGGGAAGGCAAATAGCAAAAGGCCTTTGATGCACTGAAGGAAAAGATTAGTTCAACTCCAGTACTTTCACTTCCAGACTTGAGACAATCATTTGAGATTTAGACTAATGTTGGTGACTATACCATGGGTGCAATCTTCATGCAACATGGTAAGCCTATCTGTTTTCACTTAGAAACTTTCAATGGTGCAATGATTAACTATCCTACATATGACAAGGAATTGTATGCATTGGTGAAATGTGTGAAAAAGTGAAAACACTACTTGATGGGTAAGGAAACAATCATTCACACTAATCATCAACCATTGCAATACTTGCAATCTCAATCAAAGTTGCAACAATCAAGGCACTTCTGATGGATGGGTTCTCTTCAACAATTCCACTTGGTAATTAAGTATAAGAAAGGTATCTACAATAAAGTTGTTGATATGCTTTCGAGGTCTATTATTAGTGAAACTACTTTACTCGAGCATAATTATGTTTTGCATGAAAGTTATATTGAGCAATATGCATTAGAGAATGACTTTCAAGATTCTTATGCAAGCTTGAGTCAAGGTAACCAAGTAGAGGAATTGGATTATCATTTGCATGATAACTTGTTGTACCATCTTGGCAAGCTTTGTATTCCATAGGGAGAAAGAGTCAACATTATAAGAGAGGCACATACTTCTCTTATTATTGGTCATTACGGTGTAAGTAAGATGGTGGCACATTTACATAGGTATTGTTATTAGCCTCGTATGCTTGAAAGTGTGTCACGTTTTATTAAAGGATGCTCATTATGTGCAGTCAGTAAGCATAGTAATAGGAAGTTAGGATTGTACACGCCGCTTCTGGTTCCTTCACGACTGTGGAAGATTGTTTCTATGGATTTTGTAGGAGGTCTTCCATTGTCAAAAAGAGGTCATGATTATTTATATGTAGTTGTGGATAGGTTCAGAAAAATGTGTATTTTAATGCCATGTAAAAATCAAGTTATAACTGAACAAACTCTCAGTTATTCTTTCAGAATGTATGGGTGCATTTTGGATTGCCCACATCCATTGTTAGTGATTGATGTTCTCACTTTGTTGGGAATTTTTGGTCAAGCTTGTGGGAATTCATGGACACCAAATTGAAAAAGAGTACAACATTTCATCCGCAAACAGATGGTCAAACAAAGGTGGTGAACAGGATAGTGATACATCTTCCTCATGGGTATTGTTGATCTGGATTTAAACAAGAACACAACAAATTGCAGAGATAACCATAAATACATAGATGCATCAGAAATAATACTTCATTTCATTAATGTAAAATACTAAAATATGCTTACAAACAGAAATGGAAATAAACTAGCTTGGGCGATGGTAGCTTTCTCTGAGGAGAGATGTGGTGGCTACATGCCTCTAAATTGTCTTACAATGAGGCTTGAAGGCCTATTATTGTTTAGAAACAATGGAAAATCCTAAACATCCAAAAATCCAACCCTAGTAGATGAAGCGCCAAACTATGGGCCCCGTTTTGGGTAAATTGGTACATCAATTTCCGGGGTCGTAACTTTGACATACGATCTTTGTTTGATGTGCACAATACCTCGTTAGAAAGATCTATCCGAGGACTACAAATTTGGGATGAGACACATCAACCTATGGACCCATGTTGCTCCCAATTTTCCCAAAAAACGTAGGGCCTCAAAACGGCTCCGGAAGTTCAGGACGCGAAAAACTGCTAAAAATAGTAAATTGTGCTATAATTAAGGAAACTAAAAAACTAAAAGAAACAATGGTGGGGGTCCAAGTGGAATTGGCGAGTGGCCACCAATATCCACCTGGATCATTCCTCCCCCGTTGGGAAGCAATGGTCCCCATTGCGTTGGTTTCCTCCATGAGATGAGGAAACTTATGTTGAACTTGGTCCCTGGTGAGCCACTTGCCCTGGTGAAGGAGTTGGTCTGCTTTGAAAACTCGATAAGTTGGATCTTCTTCTGGCCAGTGTGCTTGATCTGTGTGTCCATGATCTGATCAGTTGCATCTTGTTCCATGCAATCTGGATTTAACTCTGTTGGTGTGAGTTGTTCTGCAATGTCAGATGTGTCTAGTAATGGTGGAAAGTAGGGTTGAACGTGGTCCACATTGAACATTGGGTGCAGGCCAAGGAATGGGGGAATGCTGAGCTCAAATGCATTGTCTGACATAGCCTTGGTAATGGTGTAAGGACCATATCGGTGTGGTCTTAGTTTCTGATAGGCTCTGGTAAGGCATTCCTTTTGCAAATGCAACCAGAATTTGTCCCCACCTGAAACTTGTGTGGCACACGATGTTTATCATGTCGCTGCTTGTACTTGGAATTTGAATTCTCTAGAATTTCATGGACCTGCTGGTAGATATGTTGGGTGTGCTCAATGAAGTTGTTTGCCTTATCTGTTTTGGACTTGACATGAGTTGAATCTACCTAAGTAGCTGCAAATGGCATGGCCACATCAATGGGACATAGTGGTTGGACTCCCAAGTCCACCTGAAAAGGGTTATGGCCAATCGAGCTGTGGAGAGCCCGGTTATAGTTGTGTTGAACATAGGGGAGGCTCACATCCCATGTGCGTGGATGCTTTGAGTTGTACATGCGCAAAATGTGTACGATCATCCTATTGACAACCTCTGTCTGGCCATCAGTTTGGGGATGGAAGGTTGTGGATTTAGTGAGTTTGGTGTCCAACATTGAACAGAGACTAGACCAAAATGTACTGAGGAACCTACTATCCCGATCTAAGATGATAGACTGTGGGATCCCAAAATGTACCCACACTCGTTCAAAGAAGAGTTTAGTAGTGGCTTCTGTTGTGATATTCTTCTTGCAGGCCACCATAATGGCCATCTTCGAGAACCTGTCGACGACCACAAAAACACAATCATTTCCATGCTTAGTAGAAGGAAGGCCCGACATGTAATCCATGGAGATGGATTCCCAAGGTTGACTAGGGGTAGGCAACAGAGTATAGAGGCCTTGCTTCTTGATGGTTGGTTTGGCAATGGCGCAGGCAGTGTGGGAACTAATGTACTTCCCAACATCTTGTCGAAGATTCGGCCAATAGAAATACTTATGTAGTACTGCCACCATTTTCTCGACCCCGAAATTCCCAACAGCCCGACTATAGTGTGCTTCCCAAATCATCTTCGCACGCTCACTTGAAGGAACACAAAGGTGACCCAGGTGGAATAACAGGGCATCCTAGAGGTGAAAATCTGGAACATGCTAACCTTCCAAGAGTGTCTAGTATGTGTGGCCAAATTATGGGTCGCTTTTGTAGAGAAGTGGCCAATCAAAAGTCTCGTGCCCACAAGAGTTGAGCACCGTGGTTAATGCCATGATTGGTTGTTGTTATTAGGGCCTGACCCAAGTTCATAGTTAAGTTAGCCAAACAAATCCCGATACTACTGAACCTTTCAGAACCAGTACGTGGAGTGTGGACTGAGGTCTCACCCATAGTAGTATGGGAGGGTGCTAGAACTAGGTTTCCGCACCCTGGATATGTTTGATGAGTTCAAGTGGTTCGTTATTCGACCCTGTGTGCAAGTTGCTTCATGCCCTTTCTCGTACCTCGCAGCCTGATATAATGCCTTTGCGTAGCCCTACTCGGGGGCCAGATGCTGCGCTTTTGTATTATTACCCATGTCCTTACTAGTATTCCAATGTTAGTTTATTATTTTAGCCTACTTGTGTGCTTTAAGTTATACATAACAACATAAACCATTCATACATGTGTGCATAGTAATTAAAAAATATATTTGCAAAATATATCAAACATGAATTAACCCAGGAACAGATACACAAAATTATGATAAAACTTCTCTTTGTTAATTCCTTCCTCAGTTACAGACTCGACTTTACCCTGCACACTCAGTTGCAAGGGTCTGTGCACTCAGTTGCGGACGACTAGGCCTTCACACTTAGCTGTAGAGCCTTCTCCTACTCTACGACCCAAAGACACACTTCACCCTTACGTAGACTCTTCCTATCTGTCTTGCTATATTATTCTTCCTTTCTTAGTTTACACTTAGAGCCTCTCTCTATTTATACAATCCCATGGTCTACGGACCATGGGTAGGTCTATCCAGCCAACATTACATTACAAAACTAGGGCGGACAACCTTGTGACTTTATCATACAGTTTGCACTTTGCGCCCACAATTTGCAGAGTCTTTACAACAATATTGGGTCAAAAATTAGGCTTTAAACCCCAAAACATGCCTTGGGGGGATTCCATGCCCAATAAGCCCCCAACACAAACATCGTGACTCGCCCTCAAGTCACTCTGTCGATGTGGCGATCTTTGCATGGAGTCCCTCCAACTGTTCTCAAATTGCACGGAGGTCAGCAGCGCACTGAGTTGTTGCTTCCTGGATCTGTTGCATGCGTTCTTCCGAGAACTCTGTGTTTGGGGTGTTTCTCTGCATCAATGTGTGCATCCCCTGTATGTGCACGAGCTATCCTTCGATGTCTGTCATGATAGTGAATGCCTCGTCGATCCAAGGCTGGACGTGTGCTTTTAGAACTGTCTCCATATGTCATGTCGCGTCCACCTGTAGTGCCTTAGCCTGCTATACCCTCACAAGCTGCTGGGTGAGGACCACTGTCTGCGTAGTTCCTCGAACACTGTGATATTGTTGTTGGAGTTCTCACACCTCTGTCTCTAAGCGCTAGATGTTGGGGTCCTCCTATAGAGTTTCGAGGACCTCAAGTGCTTCTTCCAACATGTTGGTGCAGTCTCGCACTACACCTCTGATTTCCTCCAATCCCACTTTGATAGCACTAGCGCAATGTTCTCTGACTTCCGGGGGAGTGGATGGTTGTGCCTTTAACTGCAACTCGGTGATCTGAAGATTTAGCTCCAGCTAAACCTTTGTTGTCTCTTCCCTGGCCTTGCAGACTCTTGTTGCTAACCTGTGGATCCGCATCTCCACTGGTAGATCTGTTGGGATGGCTAGCTCTGAGACGCTTCGGCAAGCGCCATCTACCACCTGCACCAACTATTGATTTTGCGACACCAATACATTGCACTGAAAGCTGAATTGTTCCATATTTATCTTTTGCTCGTTGAAGACTTGGAGCGTGCGGCTCTCCCTAGCATGCAACTCTGTCATTATCCCATCCTGCAATAGATATAATGTCTCATGTGGAAGGGCAATTAGATTAACATCAAGACCTTTCATCATGCTAACTGAATACCTATCAACTTCATTTGGTGTTGTTGTAGCATTTTTTGGTTCTGATTAAATTGAATATTTATCATGCTTCTATGTCTAAGAAGCAATTATACAAGGCAAATGAAGGTCTACTTGATCAAGTAATTAACTTCCCATTCATCTCCATTTATTCATATATTTACTAATTTCCCCTTCATACATTCATAATCATTCATTTCCATAAAAATCCCTTTTCCTATGGTAAAAACCTTTTTTACTTAGGAAAAGTAAAAACACCATGTAAAATCCTTTTTACTATGAAAAACCCCTTTTTACGATATAGATTCCTTTTTTCATAAAAAACCCACAAAAGATGTTTTTCCCTAACTATTGATGCATATATGAAAAGTCAAATGAGTCATTTTAAAAAGCATTATACTTAGACTATTTCCCTTTTTCCGCATATATTTTCCCTTCCGCTCATATTTTCATATTAATATTAATTAATGTATTAAACCCTTAATAATTCCCCTTTCCTGTATAATATAGCTCCTTTATTATATATCCCAAAAACCCTTAGTTTTGTTTAAAAAAACTATGTAATTCATATAATATCGCATCACAACAGTAGTGGGACCGTAGGTGTTTAAACATGCAAATACCATAGTTTTATAAATAAAACTATGTATTAATATATCGCATCGCAATACTGGCGGATTGAAAGCTTTTCCACATGAATGCATTCCCCTCCGATTGCGATATACAATGCATAAAGGACCCAGACCCGAAACAATATATATCACAACTCAATACCATATCGTATCTGTTCCCATCACGAGTCTCGTCCGATGCATACAAAGTCTGCCATTTGTGATCTTTGATTCTGATGAGGCCTAGACCCGACGTTGCATATATTATAACCTATCGCCATATCACATCCGTCCCTCCATCGTAATCCTGCTTATACTATAACCCTTTGTGATATCCGATCTTCGATCACAATGAGAGCCTAGAGCCGCCATACATATATTCCACTTTACCTCTATATCGCATTTGGCCCTTATTGTGCTCCTTTGCGATGGGCCTACCCCCCACCTAACTCTAACTGCGATATGAGAATAAGACCCAGACCCGATGCCATTATCCGCCAATCTTAATAAATTTCAAGTTCGCCCATATGCGACTTGCGAAGGTTTTCTTTGTAAAATCGTTTTACGATTTGAAACAAAGAATCAACTTAAGCTTCCATTTAACCCGCTAATCACATTTTTAACCCATAATCAAGCTATTCCCACCATAATTAATCCCTTTGTATTCCTTTTTCACTCCAGTACTGTCCACCTTCACCTGATGCTTAAAAAGTCAATTGTTTCTCCATTTAAATACACATAAAAGCCAATCTTGCTCTGTTTTTCCTGTTTTACATAGTGTAACCCCAATAATGCCTCTACAGCCATTAAACGATGTTTCCACCCTCCTATATGCCCCGGAATCCTTTCGATAACCTTTGAAAGCTCAAAAATCCATCACGACCTCCTCTGTCGCCATATTTTTCTTAATGAGTTTTGTGTTTTGTAGGTAAGAAGACTATTGTTTCAGGCTTGTAAACAAAAGCTTGCATAACAATTTGAAGACAAAATATGAGCGATTTACTATAAAACATAGAAAAAACCTGAAGCACATAGTAAAGGTCACTCAGCGAGGTCAAAAGAGATTAACAGAGTTTAGAGAATGTCAGATAAAGGATTTACCTGAAGAAATCTGCCAACGTAGAGGATACAAACAAAAAAGCAGCATAAAGGGTGAAAATATCCAACAAAAAGCAAACACAACCTGAATAAAAGGGGACAACAAGAAGCAATTCAATAGTTGCCCCTACCTTCTTGCCATGAAGATCTTTTCCTTTCCTTGAATAAATCTTAAACAGTTTTAAGATATTTTTAGTTTTATCATTGTATAAATAACTCTCTTCTCGAGATGTTATGGGTTCGAAGTGGAAGATTGATAGTGCATTGCTTGTTAAGGCGTGACTATTCATTCCATTTTGAACCCGGTTGCACCTTTGAAGGAAGCTTTTGTAGACACTTGATATATTCAGTCCTTCTGGGGCCTTAATACAAAACAGAGGATTCTGAATCTGGTTTTACATAGTTTTGTGTTATCCTATAAGTTTTTCTAGTTTTCAATCATTATGTTATTTCTTCATATGCTTATGACTTGCAAAGATACCTGGGTAGGAACAATTATAGTTTTAATTGATTCCTATAAGCTCCTGAAATGCTCATCTACTAAGATATTGGATCAATGCAACTGTCTGTGTAGCTAATCCCCTCTTATCATAAATCATCGTCACCTTGTGTAAGCTTAAGTATACTAACTTAAATATTTTGAGCGTAGTTCAGAAGGCTTTCCAACTTATGATTGTTCTATTTTACAATCTGGAAACTGTCATAATCATATCTTTTGTTGTCTTCTACTCACCACTATTTTTATCTATATCACTATGTAATGATTTATAGCAGCCCTTTGTTGAAGTATTAATATATTCCAAAGGATTAATTACTTTAATTCTACATATGTCTTCTTTCATTGGTCTTCCAAAATTAAAACCAAAAACCCCCCAAAACAATTATTTTAGATGCTCTGGCATTGGTAGTGATGAGCCCCAAAAATGGATAATTATATGGGCTCATTCAACCTCCTAATTCGACTTAATCCACCATTCTCATTAGTTTATTGCATGTTTTTTATTATATTTATGCTAATAGAGTGAATTGGGTTAGTCATTATGCCAACAAGTCTAATGTGTGCTTTTGTAGTATTTTTGGTCAATTTGGAGACAAAATCAAAGGTTTAAATGAGCTCCTGGCAGCCAAATTCGTGGAGAGGATTTTTAGGAAGGTGTCCCCTTCATTTATGGGCCCTTACCTCGAATTCTCCACCATCATCTCGGAGTTCAAGGGCCACCACATCAATTATCACAAGGGCAACCAAGCAAGTCAAGTAGGACTATTGTTAACTACAAGTTTTGGCAGCCAAGTCCCTAAAGTTTAGGAGGACTGTTAGGGTCCTCAATTTGTATAAATAAGAAGGCTTAGGGCCTCATTTTGGTTAGCCAGTAGTTAGTCACTTTGTAGGCAGAAGTTAGCTAGTTTGTAGTTTGATTTTAGTCATTTTTTAGGCAGTAGTTTAGCTCTGCATTTCAGCACATTTTCAAGTTTTCCTTGTGGACAGGTTTTGGAATGTAACTATTCTTTTGATCAATAAAGATGAATCCAGCTTTGCACCAGCTCTAATCTCTCTTGGGAGGCTGTAGCTCTTGGGTTTGGGCCCATCTCAAGTGCCCAGTACCTCCTTTGTTTACTTTCATGTGTCTTTGCTGCATTCTTAAAATAAAATCTGCTATTTAGATTTAAATCTTGCTTTGTTATTTAGATTGTTTTTGATGATTAAAGTAGTTTTTCATGTTCAGATTTGTTTGATAAGTCAATAACATGGAAGATCTTCAGAAAAATGCCATCAAGCACCTTGGATCTCACCTCTCCCTCAGTGGAATCATGAGTTGGGACCAAGGTGACCTTGCTACCACCAAAAACACTGTCTTTGCTTCACCATGCAACTATTAGTGTTGGATTCGTAGTTGTCAAACTTGATATCAGTTTTTATTGCATGCTTAGGTTTATTATTGCTTAATTGCATAGTTATTTCATCTAATTTCATTACAAATAAACTTATGTTCATTACCTTTTGTTGTTACTTAGGTCAGATTAGATTGAAGTAACTAGGTCATAGGTTTTCTAAGTCCTTGTTTGTGTCGTTTGAAAAACAACTTGTAGACACTTGTTATACTCCTCTATCTACCCATTCTCCATCAATCCTACCTGCTTCATCCTTCACTTAGAACCCTTACCTTACATTTGCCTCATTCGCTTACTTTGCCATGATTTTCATCTTCTTGTGCAACATCGTTTCATCCCTCCTTGAACAAATCTAACCATCTACGCCACTCCTCAACTCCATCCTCCAAGTCTTGAACTCCCCTACACCCCTATTTCACCTCCATACTCATTCCTCCACCTTTTTCCTTCCATCCATGCTCCAAAATCCCATTTCTGAACATCCTGTAGAAATTTACAGAACATCCTGTAGAAATTCCAGAACATCCTGTAGACTTCCTGTAGAAGCTCACGAATGAGGTTTCTTGATAGCCAAACTCTGTGAAACTCTCTGGAAAGGTGTTAGGGACCCCTTAGCCCCTCTCTGAACCTTCCCGACCTCTTCCAAGCGTTTCCTTTCGCCAATACACCTCTACACAGTCAAAAACAGTAAAAGCACATGCATAATAATCCTACAAAATCATTCAAAAATACAAAAAAGATGTTTTCTTCAGATTTCATTATAAAATTAGCTTAGACACGTGCATTTTACCTTCCAAAGTCAATGGAATCTCATTCATTAGCTTGCATCTTCCTTCTTGCATCAGTAGGACTAGTTGGTAGAATTAGGGTTTGCTAGGTTTTGCGTTTCTTTTTGGCTTTCAGTTTATTTCCGCAAGTAGATTATATTCCTTTGAGTTAGCTTTCATCCATCAGTTAAAAAGCTTCTTCTAAGAGCTCATAGAAGTTGGCTTAAGCTCCTAACGGACTTGTGCCAGCTGCAGCAAGAGCTAGTACTTGTGCATACAACACCGTCGCTTCCAAGTTTGTTACGAACTACCGGGTTGATAAAATTAAAGAAGGGAGTCCCAAGAGTTGCAGCATTATTGCTACAATACTGGGGCCCACTAGGTAGCTTGACCAACTACTATCTCAGAGGTACAAGATCAAATTGGCGTTGTTGCCGGGGAGCAAAGTAACAAAGATATTTCTCCGAGGAACGATAAATTTTAGATCTATCTCTTGCTGATGAACAAGGAATAGGCATTTGTATTGGTTGAATTATTTTCACCTGGTGACTCCACTTTGTCGGATGGCGATTCCACTGCATTATCGATCCCACTCTTGTTTTGAAATTTCAGTTGCCTTTACTACTATGCAAGGTTCATTAATACTTGAAATCACCAGTATATGTCTTTTCCTCTTAGCCATGGTCAAAAATCTAAAATGTCTACAGAGGATGCAAATTTTAAAGTATTCTTGTGAGTATAAGTCTTCCATGGGATTTCATGTTCATATTGCATATATTCTTCAGATTTTCAGTTGTTGGCAACTTGGTTTGTCAATAAATCCACTCCGCACCCGATTACATTGGAAAGCATATTACACCTAACAATGTAAAGTTTTTTAGTTCAGCTAGATAGAGGTGTGGGAGTGATCAGCTACTTTCAGATTCAGGGTGCAATAGATCTACAATTATTTCAGTTATATTTCATGATTGCAGTATTAAGTTTGGGTTTGGTTGAGTGCAGTGATTTCTAAGGGATTAGCTGATTAACTCCATCGCCCGTGAATTAGGCACTCTTTTGCTTATTTCCACTTACATTGTTAGTTGTTTCACTTCAGTAGCTTTCAAGTTTCAGATTTCAGTGTGAAAGAGTATCTGAATTAGTGAAGGAATATGGTTACATTTTACAGTTGTAGGTTGTCGTGTGCAGTAGCAGAGTATTGAAATGACATCATTAATCCATGGGGATTGGTTATATTTTTGCATAAGATTGCAAACTAGTGGTTTGTGGTTTTATGGTATGAATCCATGCCCAATACTAAAGGCAACTAGTCTACTAGTTCTTTGCATTCTACAGGAGAAAGTAGTTCCCATATGGAGCCAATGTTGTAGCATTTTTTGGTTCTGATTAAATTGAATATTTATCATGCTTCTATGTCCAGGAGGCAATTATACAAGGCAAATTAAGGTCTACTTGATCAAGTAATTAACTTCCCATTCATCTCCATTTATTCGTATATTTACTAATTTCCCCTTCATACATTCATAATCATTCATTTCCATAAAAAGCCCTTTTCCCATGGTAAAAACCCTTTTTACGTAGGAAAAGTAAAAACACCATATAAAATCCTTTTTACTATGAAAAACCCCTTTTTACCATATAAATTCCTTTTTACATAAAAACCCCACAAAATATGTTTTTCCCTAAGTATTGATGCATATATGAAAAGTCGAATTATTCATTTTAAAAAGCATTATACTTAGACTATTTCCCTTTTTCCGCATATATTTTCCCTTCTGCTCATATTTTCATATTAACATTAATTAATGTATTAAACCCTTAATAATTCCCCTTTTCCGTATAATATAGCTCCTTTATTATATATCCCGAAAACCCTTAGTTTTGTTTAAAAAAAATTATGTGATTCATATAATATCGCATCACAACATCGACGGGGCCGTAGACCTTTAAACATGCAAATACCATAGTTTTATAAATAAAACTATGTATTAATATATCACATCGCAATACCGGCAGATTGAAAGCTTTTCCACAAGAATGCATTCCCCTCTAATTGTGATATACAATGCATAAAGGACATGGACCCGAAACAATATATATCACAACTCAATACTATATCGCTTCCGTTCCCATCGCGAGTCCCGTCCGATGCATACATCCTTTGCCATTTGCAATCTCTGATTGCGATGGGGCCCAAACCCGACGCTGCATATATTATAACCTATCACCATATCACATTTGCCCCTCCATCGCAGTCCTGCTTATACTATAACCCTTTGAGATATCTGATCTTCGATTGCGATGAGATCCCAGACCCAACCATACACATATTCCAGTTTACCACTATATTACATCCGGCCCTTATCGCGCTCCTTTGCGATGGGCCTACCCCCCCCCGCCTAACTCCAATTGCGATATGTGGATAATACCCGGACCCGATGCCATTACCCGCCAACGTTAATAAATTTTCAAGTCCACCCATATGCGATTTGCGAAGGTTTTCTTCGTAAAATCGTTTTACGATTTGAAACAAAGAATTAACTTAAGCTTCCATTTAACCCACTAATCATATTTTTAAGCCATAATCAAGTTATTCCCACCATAATTAATCCCTCCATATTCCTTTTTCACTCCACTACTCTCCACCTTCGCCCGATGGTTAAAAATTCAATTGTTTCTCCATTTAAATGCACATAAAAGCCAGTCTTGCTCTGTTTTGCTTGTTTTACACAGCGCAATCCCAATAATGCCTCTGCGACCATTAAACCATGTTTTCACCCTTCGAGATGCCCCAGATTCCTTCCAATAGCCTTTGAAAGCTCAAAAAAAGCATCATGACCTCCTCTGTCGCCATATTTTTCTTAATGAGTTCTATGTTTTGCAGGTAAGAAGACTATTGTTTTAGGCTTGTAAAGAAAAGCCTGCATAACAGTTTGAAGACAAAATATGAGCGATTTACTATAAAAACACAGTAAAAACCTGAAGTGCACAGTAAAGGTCACTCAGCCAGGTCAAAAGAGATTAACAGATTTTAAAGAATGTCAAATAAAAGATTTAACTGAAGAAATCTACCAGCGTAGAGGATACAAACAACAAAGTAACATAAAGGGTGAAAATATCCAACAAAAAACCAGCACACCCTTAATAACAAGGGACAGCAAGAAGCAATTCAATAGTTTCCCCTATCTTCTTGCCATGAAGATCTTTTCCTTTCCTTGAATAAATCTTAAACAGTTTTAAGATATTTTTAGTTTTATCATTGTATAAATAACTCTCTTCTCGAGATGTTATGGGTTCAAAGTTGAAGATTGACAGTGCACTGCTTGTTAAGGCATGACTGTTCATTCCATTTTGAACATGGTTGCACCTTTGAAGGAAGCTTTTGTAGACACTTGATGTATTCAGTCTTTCTAGGGCCTTAATACAAAACAAAGGATTCTGAATCTAGTTTTACATAGTTTTGTGTTATCCTGTAAGTTTTTCCAGTTTTCAATCATTATGTTATTTCTTCATATGCTTATGACTTGCAGAGATACCTAGGTAGGAACAATTAGAGTTTCAATATACTAAGAGATTGAATTAATCCAACTGTCTATGTAGCTAATCCCCTCTAATCATAAATCATCAGCATCTTGTGTAAGCTTAAGATATTGCCTTGAATCTTTTGAACATAGTTCAAAAGGTTTTCCAACTTATGATTGTTCTGTTTTACAGTTTGGAAATTATGATAATCATATTTTTTGTTGTCTTCTACTCACCACTATTTTTTATCTATATCACTATGTAATGCTTTATAGCAGCCCTCTACTGAAGTATTAATATATCCCAAAGGATTAATTACTTTAATTCTACATTTGTCTTCTTTCATTGGTCTTCCAAAATTAAAACCAAAAATCCCCAAAACAATTATTTTAGATGCTCTGGCATTGGTAGCTTGACCAACTACTATCTGAGAGGTACAACAGGTGTCACCAGAGCCCCTTCTGGCAACACTATTGTGTTCATCATCCGCGCGCACACCATCTGCTCTTCTATCGTGGATCCGACTGCGAGGTTGGTTGAAAGAGTACCAACTTGAGGGGGCGTGCCTATAACTCCTACAACTGCGCTCTGAGGGCCCCCAACACAGTTTGGTGCTCCTGCATAAAATCCTGGAGAGCCTCATTTGTGACATCGCTCACCGTCTCGCCGATGTCATTCAGATCACCCTCGGTTAGGGTGATCGGGTCAATGGACAATTTCAAGGCCTTGACCTTCTTCCTCAATCCTGCTCGCTCTATCGTGTGTTGGCACTTCAACTATGTGGATGCGGTCCATGGGTCCGCGCCTCCTTCTTCTATTCCTACTTCCTCTACTGCCTGCCCTTGCGAAGGCATTGCTTGGCCTTTTCCCGCCTTCACGGCTGCTTTCTGTGTTGTTGTTGCCTTTTCCTGCTCAGCTACCTTCTTGTCGCTTCCCACGCTGCCCGCACCTTGACTGTTGTTGCTTCTTTCCGCCTTTTCTCAAGCAACTGTGCGATGCGCAACTTGGCATCATCTTTCTCCTTCTCTGCTACCACCTTCTCAAGTTCTGCAAGATCTAGAGCGCTCCATTTCCGGAGGCTATGCCTCCAAGACAGTGAAAATGGCGTCGTCAGTGGCTACAAAGGGTAGCTTTGTCCACTGCTTTGTCCACCTCTTCTATCCCCATACCATCCTTAGTTGTTGTCATTGTATCTGTGCTACAATTTAGGGGCTCAATCAATGCTTGACTCATAATACACAGGGCTTTGCTCAATCGCTCAATTCACAAATGTCCAAGTGTTTTCTTCTGGGTAGCCCTTTGTATTTTATAGTGCTTTTTGAATTTTAATTTGACCGTTCCACCTAATTCTGATTCATTAATGCTTTATTGGTGGTAGTTTTTCCCAAATCTTGCCCATAAATCACATCTTAAATGCCTATCACTTGCTCCATTTGGCCTCAAGTCGAGCATCCCATCGTGAATAGTGACTTCAATGGTCACTTTGTGGCCAACTCGCACGGCAACACAACACCCCATGCGTGGTCGCGGACCTTGTGACTCTCTGATTCTGCGCGCATCTCCAACATTGCGCAACTCCCAGGCAAGATAGTTTATAGTTCTGTGCTCCCTTCCAACTGCCTAGAGCACTAAGATTGTCCTTCCCTTAGCTAGTCAAGTGGTCGCACCACCCATGTAGTGTTCCATCCTATCCTTCATCATGGTTCCTGGAGAATCCCCACCTTGTATTGTTACGGTTGGCATCGTGCACTTAACCATTTGCAATGTGCTACCCTCGTCACTATGCTTAGCAATATGCGGTCTAATCCAAGGCATCAGACTACTCAATTCATGGCAATAGGCCTTAACTATGTTATCGTGATCACGCGCCTCCTATGATAGCGCTAGCGAACTGTTCTCTGACTTCCAGGGGAGTGGATGGTTGCGCCTTTAACCGTAGCTTGGCGATCTGAAGATTCAGCTCCATCTGAACCTTTGTTGTCTCTTCCCTGGCATCACGGATTCCTGTTGCTAACCTATGGATCCACACCTCCACTGGTAGATCTGATGGGATGGCTAACTCCGGGATGCTTCGCAAGCATCATCTACCACCTACACCAATTGTTGATTTTTCGACACCAATTCATCACGCTGCAAGCTGAGTTGTTCCATATTTATCTTTTGCTCACTGAGAACTTGGAGTTCGCGGCTCTCCCTAACGCGCAACTCCATCGTTATCCCATCCTTCAATATATACAATGTCTCGGGTGGAAGGGCAACTAGATTAATGTCGAGACCTTTCATCGTGCTAACCGAATACTTGTCGACCTGATTTGGTGTCACTAGAGCCCCTTCTAGCAACACTATTGTGTTCGTCATCCACGCGCGCACCATCTACTCTGCTATTGTGGATCCAACTGCGAGGTTGGTTGAAAGGGTATCAACTTGAGGGTGGTGCACTTGTAACTCCTACAATTGTGCTCCGAGGGCCCCCAACACAGTCTGATGCTCTTGCATAAAATCCTGGAGAGCCTCATTTATGACATTGCGCACCGTCTCACCAATGTCATGCAGATCACCTTCAATCAGGGTGATCAGGTCAATGGAAAATTTTGAGGCCTTGACCTTCTTCCTCGATTCTGCTCGCTCTGTCGAGTGTTGGCACTTCAATTGTGTGGATGTGCTCTGTGGGTCCACACCTCCTTTTTCTCTTCCTGCTTCCTCTGTTGCTTTCCCTTACGAAGGCGTTGCTTGGCCTTCACCCGCCTTCATGGTTGCTTCCTATGCTACTGCCTTTTCCTGCTTGGTTGCCTTCTATGTCGCTTCCCGTGCTGCCCGCACCTCGACTACTGCTGCTTCCTTCCGCTTTTTCTCGGCCAAATGTGCGATGTGCAGCTTGGCATCGTCTTTCTTCTTCTGCGTTGCCACCTTCTCGAGCTCTGCAATATCTGGGGTGTACCATTCCGAAGGCCATGCCTCCAAAACAGTGAAAATGGCGTCGTCATTGGCTACAAAGGGTAGCTTTGTCCACTACTTCGTCAGATCCTTTCGCGCCCTGATATATACGTTGTGCATGTCTGCCTTAAATTCTACAAAACTCTGCAGACTAATGTACATTGTGGGTGACAAGCGTGGCTTACGGTTGATCAACATGCAAATGTTCATCTCCATGAGCACCCAGAAGATCTCGCTGTCGCGTATCCTGGTAGCATCCTTCATGGCCTAGAGCGAAGTGTACTTCACGGCTTACGGTTGATCAGCATGCGGATGTTCATCTCCATGAGCACCCAGAATATCTTATTGTCGCATATCCTGGTAGCATCCTTCGTGGCCCAGAGCGAAGTGTACTTCGTGGCCTATGGTAATTCTCTGTCAATTATAGATGGGGAATTGACTGACCTCTGGAAATTCCCCTACTATGAGAACTATGGATAGCAACAACCATGCATAATGGAAGGTTTTACCCTACTCCTAGGCTTCACAACAATTCTCTAAGAACTCTGTGTAGAGGAATTCAAACCAGTTAAATTGGACCCCCTCCGCGCACTGCTCAGCCAACGCGACCACCGGCGTCGGTACCTCGTCGGTGCAACACTTCCGCATAATGTTTCCTGCCACGATTTGGGTTGCCACGCGTACTACTTTTTCCTTGATTCTGGAGATGGCGTAACCCCTATTCTTCTTTTCCAGCTTGTACTTCGTCTTCATGGCCTCTACGATGGCCAAATCACTGCCCTTCCCTTCCGATATGGTCGTGGGGTCCCTTCCTTTGTATGGGAGCCGGGAAACGTAATGAATCAGGTTTTTCGTGATGGGATGGGCTCCTCCGGCCATAAATACCCATCATGCACCAAGCAGAGTAGCTGCCTGATGACAAAAATGGTTATTAGGGCACAGTGGAAATGCGGCACCCATAGTAGGTTCAGTAGCCAAGCCTTTTTCACACCACACAACCACTTCTGCGGCTCTAATTTCATCACCACCTCGGCGGTGTTTTGTTTCATGAGATTTTCGGTCTCAAGGTGAGGGAACTTCTCGCGGTCAACGAGGTCCCAATCTTCAAATTTCATGGTCGGCATGCGGCCCAGGTGCGTTCCTTCAAACGTAATGCCATTTGGGAGGAGTGAGGTCTGGAGCGAACTCTTGGTCTCGTCCAGGTCCTTGGGCACCTTGGCCTTCCCTCTACACAGAGTTCTTAGAGAATTGTTGTGATAAGGGCCTACAAATCTTCTTCTTCTTCATCTATTTTTATCATGACAACTTTCCCTTTCTCCTCCATTGACAGTTTGCTACGTAGCGGGTTCAACGGGGACACGTGTACTGGAGCCATTGCTTGTTTATCCTTCTTGGGTCTTGGCATATGCAGTGATTTGGGGATCTCTGCCACAATTCTGGCACCTTCTGGAACATCCTCCATAGTTAGGGTCTATGCATCCTCACCAGCGGTTACCCCTTCTATCCCCAACCATCCTTAGTTGTTGTCATTGTGTCTGTGTTGCAATCTATCACTCGCAAATTCAAGGGCTCAATCAACACTCGGCTCACAATACTCAGGGCTTTGCTAAATCGCTCAATTTGCAAATGGCCAAGTGTTGTTTGTTGGGAAACCCTTTGTATTTTAAAATAACACTTTTTGAATTCGAATTTGACTGTTCCCCCCACTTTCGGTTCATTAATGTTTTCTTGGCGGCAAATTTTTCCAAATCTTGCCCATAAATCGCATCTTAAATGCTTGCTGGCCACTCCATTTGGCCTCGGGTCGAGCATCCCATTGTGAATAGTGACTCCAACAGTGACTTTCTGGCCAACTCGCGTGGCAACACAGCCCCCCGTGTGCGGTCGCAGACCTTATGACTCTCCGCTTCTGCACACATCTCCAACATCGCACAGCTCTTGGGCAGTATAGTTTATAGTCCCGCACTCCCTTCCAACTGCCTGGAGCACTGAGACTGTCCTTCCCTTGGCTAGTTAGGTGGTCACACCACCTGTGTAGAGTTTCATCCTATCCTTCGTCATGGTTCCTGGAGAATCCCCACCTTGTATTGTTACGGTCGACGTGGCGCATTTCACCATTTGCAACGCACTACCCTGGTCACTATGCTTATCAATATGCGGTCCAAGCCAAGGCATCAGACTGCTCAATTCGTGGAAATAGGCCTTAAATCTGTTATCGTGATCACACACCTCCTGTCTTACCATTCTAGTCTTTTTTCTGAGAAAATATTTCTTTATCTCGTCCTCCAGCTTCTTGACTTCCACGTCCACCAGCGCGCTTTTCTTTCTTAACCGTACCTTGTCTGCTTCAATTTCTTGGAGTCTACGATTTCCCTGTTGGATTCCTTCCTCAAGCCTCATGCGTTCTGTTTCTTGCGGTTATGTGATCCCTTATTTCCAGGATTTGAGAACCATAATATCTACAGGTGCTACTATGCACAGACTAAGCTTTGCATGCTCCATAGGGATTATAGCATCTACTTCATACTTCAGCTTCGGAAGTAACTGTGCGGTCAGGGTTTTGCACATGGTCCTGTTAGCCCATAGAATCGCTAGTATGCGCAGGTCGCAGTCATTGCGCTTCACATGATGGACTGTGTTCAGTACTTCGCATACTTTGTTAAAGGCTTCCACATGGATATTCTTTGGCATGCTTGGTCTTATCATACTTCCTGGTCATTGTTTGTGCCATTTTCTTGCCTACTACTGCTTATTGGTTGTGTTTCCTATCATGAGGATGGTGTGCATTTGTGCAGGTTTTGCGCCATACGCCTGTACCCATCTGGAGAGGTGGGCACGCAAGCTGTTTCATCTGTCATACCCGGCTTTCATCTGAATCTGAGGCTTTCCAAACCACATGAGCATCATCCTTCTGCATTCGCGCCAGTCCTCAAAACTTCTTTGATGCGTACCCCACCATCTTGCGGGCATAACGTAGTGTCATTTCAGAGCATCGAAACGCTACTGTTCCAGTACTTCTCTTTCAAATTTGTTCAGGAAATCATCCACCTCGCTCAACTCATCATACACAGGTAGATCTCTTACCTATGTTGCCACGCAGTGCAGTGACCTTATCATCATGTTATAGTTGAGTGTGGTTACCTCGTGTAACTGGTTCTGCCTGTAGAAATTTTTTAATAATATGACACATATTCATAGAGATTATCTTGATTATACACTATTACAGAATACATGCATAATACATAACCTCGTCTACGTTGATCATCAATTTACAGAAGCAGAAACAATAACATGCGCACATAGAAGCATCAATCACACATATCAACACAGTATTTTCCCGGGGAAAGCATCTCCCTAAAAACCCCAACTATATGTATATTATATTGATTTAGAACATGTAACAATACATAGTACAATACTCTTCACAAGTATCCAACACTATCTCCACCTGTTACACACAATACAACTCAGATCTGATCTCCAAATCTCCTCCGTTGTTTGCCTGCCTCCACTACACAATACCTGCATGAGAATGATGATTATGGCTGAAGAAAACTCGTATTTGCTTGGAAAAATCACGTGAGCGCAAGCTACAATTGCCCTTGGCCTCATTGGCATTACTCAATCCATTTCATGTGCAAATCTCATGCACAACTGATAGTCACAACTCACCCTTTCACTTACCTCTAACACTTGTCTCCACTGAACTATCCATGCACTAAGTTAACTGATGTATTCTTTAGTTGCATTATGAGTTAATAATTAGTGAATTAATTAATAACTAATTCACACCACTCATCACTAGTGTATTTGTCAGTTAGACTAAATACAACTAGTTCAAAAGTCAAACTGAACACAACTCCATCAACTCCTCAATCAACTCCACCAAACTCAATCACTTGAGTTCTAACTGAAGTCCTTCATGCAATAGCTCAACTAACCCATAAGAAAAGTGTATTTCCTTCTGGCAGTTGCATGTGCCACATCCGTAGCTCGAACTGAAGTGCTGCAAGAGGATAAGATAATGTTTATAGTCCAAATATTATTAAGAGCTAATAATATTCGACTGTTCTATTTTTAAACTGGCAGTCTAAAAATAGACTCCGCCCATATGTCTAAAAATAGAAGTCCATCTATTTTTACCAACATGACCAATCATCCATAAATAGCATCCTGCAACTCATAGACCATGATCCATATGTCTAAAAATAGACTTCGCGCCAAAAATAGCCTGCGGGACCACTTAGTGAAGGCGACTTCTTTTCACTAAGCTCCATCATCTTGTTGCATTTTCAACACAATACCATGGTCCAAAACCATTTAGTATCAATACTAGAGACCCAATACCTGGGTTCAACACTTAGGACGCAATACCAAGGTCCAAAACCATAGGTCCAACTATAACGGACTAAATACCATGGACCAAAAATCATTTTTCCCACATGTACGCGCTTTTCCTTGCATGAAAGTGCATGCATATGTATACGTGCCTTTTGATCGTTTAACCCATGTGTACACGCGACTTGGTTAAGAGGAACCTGCATATATATATTTTTCTTCCATTCTGAGAGCTTGAACTGTGATCTGCCATCTAAGTGCGTTGCCATCAAGGACAACACCTGTGCCATAGTGCCAAACCTGTGACATAATGCCAACAATCTCCTCTTTTGTACTTGATGGCAACCCCAAATCATTCAAAGTCATTCTCCCCCTTTGACATCAAGGGCAAAGGGTTATGCTCCCCCTGAGTACATGCTGAATTCTCTGCTCTGCTGTGGTGTCCAAGCTCCCCCTGACTATAAGCAAGGTCTGCAAGAAGATGTTCTACAAGAAGAAAAAATGACTTTATACATCATAGATGACCTTTCTATCACTAAAGACTCCTACATATATCCATCTCCCAATCAGGTGGGAATATACCAATATTGACTCATCCACCCAACCAAGTGGGGATACACCAAGAATTTACACATGATAAAACAAGAACATTACATCATCCATCCTAGTCATAGTGGGGAAACCAAGATAGGTCATTACATGACCTTGATAAGAAAAGAAATACATGACATAGAGACGAAATATCTACAGCAAGACTACGATAGTTTTCAACAACTATCATTATTCAGACCAGCAACCATGTTCTCCCTCTGCACCTGTTCCACCTGAATCAAAACAACTATTGAATTGAACCAAGATCTTCTAAGATAGTGCCAACAATGCATTATTAGACGAATATATGCTCCCCCTGAACCTGTGCCAGATGGTCTCTTTCAAACCCATATTAGACTCTTTTCATCCTGAGCGGCACACTGTTTGTCTTCAAACCAACATATAAGCAACTAAAACCACAGAAACCAGCGTATGTACGCGTATTCTCCACATGAAACTCGTGTACAACCATTAATCTCTGAAACAGACAAGTTTCAACAGCAAGATGATGCATCAACTACTCCCAGCTTTTGTCTGAGGTATTCAAATGTCTCCTTGGGTAGTGGTTTGGTGAGTATATCAGCAACCTGTTCCTTAGAGGGAACATACTCCAATTTGACCTTTTGTTCAAGCACTTGTTCCCGGAGAAAATGATATTTAATAGGTATGTGCTTGGTCTTTGAATGCATGACAAGATTCTTTGAAATACTAATTGCACTTGTATTGTCACAAAAAATGGAGATAGGTGGAGTACAAGTGATTTGAATGTCTTGTTTTGTTTGCATCATCCAAAGGAGTTGTGTGCAGCAAGATGCAGCAGCTACATATTTTGCTTCAGCTGTAGATAATGCAATTGAACTTTGTTTCTTGCTGAACCAAGATATTAATCTAAGACCCATGAAGAATGCACCACCACTAGTGTTTTTCTGTCATCCACGCTTCCTGCCCAATCTACAACTGTATATGCATGAAGTGTGAGATTTGTACCTCTAGGATACCATAAGCCATAGTTTTGAGTTCCTTGAAGATACTTGAAAATTCTCTTAACTGCCTGAAGATGAGTTTCCTTTGGATTTGCCTGAAACCTTCCAACTATTCCCACTGCATGCATAATATATGGTCAGGTACCTATTAGATATAGCAAACTACCAATCATAGATCTATAGGTTGGTTGATGTACTGCTGCTGATTCATCATTTCCGCTGAGGCTGCATCCTGTTACCATAGGGGTACATACTGGTTTTGAATCCTCCATCCCATATTTCTTCAAGATCTGCTTGAGATACTTGGTTTGTGATAGAAAAATATTGTCTTTTTTTTGTTGGACTTATATGCCAAGAAAATATGTGAGCTCACCAAGCAAGGACATTTCAAATTCTTTTTGCATCACCAAGGCAAAGTTTTGACTCATGTCTTCTTCATTGCTACCAAAGATGATATCATCAACATACACAACAAGTATTAGCAACTTATCATTGTCAATTTTTATATATAGATTGTTATCTGTTGATCCTTTTGTAAAACCTTGTTGATGGAGGTACTTATCCAAATGATAATACCAAGCCCTTGGAGCCTGTTTAAGGCCATAGACAACCTTTTTGAGTCTGCATACAAGTTTTGGATCATTTCCAAGGATAAACCCATCTGGTTGCTCACTATACACTTCTTCATCCAAGTCTCAATTCAGAAAGGCAGATTTCACGTCCATTTGAAATACTTTGAACTTCTGAAAGCTAGAAAGAGCAAGGAACATTCTTATGGCCTGAAGTCTAGCAACTGGTGCAAAAGTTTCTTCAAAGTCTATACCTTCTTGTTGCGCATATCCTTTACAAACAAGTCTGGCCTTGTTTCTAATAACATCCCCATTTTCATTCAGCTTGTTTTTGAATATCCATTTTGTCCCTATGACATTCTTATCATTTGGTCTAGGAACCAACTCCCAAGTGTTATTCTTTTCAATCTGCTCTAGTTCTTCATTCATGGCCTTGACCCAATATTCATATTTGCATGCTTCACTTACATTTTGTGGTTCAGTGGAGGAGAGCAATGCTAGATAGCTTGAAGCTTCTGAAATAGTTCTTCTTGTTTGTCCACCTGCCTCTTTCTGCCCCAAAATTTGAGTTTCTGGATGATTCTTCTGAACATACCTGGATGGAGTTTTTTCTTCTTCTATCTTTATCTATTCTTCTGGTGCCTCATGAGTTTCTTCTTCATCATAAGTCTGATTTGAAGTTGAAGGATAGTCTGCATCATCTTCGAAATCTTCGGATTTTACCTGCCTAGGAATGTTTCCTTCTTTATCAACCACTACATCAATACTTTCAACAATTTTTCCAAGTATTTTATTGTAACACTTATATGCTTTGCTGTGGGGAGAGTAGCCAAGGAAAATGCCTTCATCTGCTCTAGGTTCAAACTTGCCAAGGTTTTCATCAGTCTTTTTGATGTAGCATTTGCTTCCAAAAAATTTGAAGTATTTTACTGTGGGAGTCTTACCATACCAAAGTTCATGAGGCATTTGAGTGTTGTTTACCCAGATGTTTGTCTTGTTGAGAATAGTAACTGCAGCAAATGCGGCTTCACCCCAGAAGGTTGTAGGAGTTCTATATTCATCAAGCATAGCACAAGCCATTTGTTGAACCGTTCTGTTCATCCTTTCCACTACTCCTTTTGGCTGAGGAGTCCTTGCAGTAGAGAATTGCCTTCTTATTCCATGTTCTTCACAAAAATCGAAAAATTCATCTGAGGTAAATTCACCTCCTTGATCAGATCTGAGGCATTTGATTCTGCGATCTGATTCGTTTTCAACCAAGGCTTTGAATGCTTTGAACTTTTCGAAAGCTTCGTCTTTATGCTTCAGAAGTCCTATCCAACACATCCTGGAAAAGTTGTCAATGAATAATATAAAGTATTCTTCTCCTCGAGGTGACATTTTCCTAGATGGACCACATACATCAGTATGGACAAGTTCAAGTGGTCTGCTAGCTGATCCTTCCTTCTCAGGAAAATTAGTTCTGATTTGCTTATCAAACTAACATGATTTTCATATTGTATTGTCTGGAATTCTGATGTTAGGGAGATCACGAACCGTCTGATATTTGCATGCTTTCCTTATCCGGGAGAAGCTTAGATGCCCCAATCTTCTGTGCCATATCCAGTGTTCATCATTCTTTCTTAGATAGCATTGTTGTTGTCCTCCCTTGAGTATGTATCAATTACTTGGAGTTCTTATGCCTTTGATCATTGTTTCTCCTGTATCAAGCTCACGAACAATGCATCCATTTGATCGAAATATTACTTCATTTCCTTGATCACACATTTGACTGACACTCAATAGATTATGCTTTAAGCCATCAACATACATAACATTTCCAGCTTTGACCTTTTCTTTCAAAAAAACAGAACCTTTACCTTTTATGAGAGCATGGGTGTCATTTCCAAATGAGACCTTCCTTTCCTTTTCTAAGGCACTATATGGCTGAAGTTTTTCTTTATCACTTGTCATGTATTTTGAGCATCCGTTGTCGATGTACCATTGATTTTCTTGTCCTTCCACATATAAGGCTATCCCACATCTTTCTGGTTGTGATTCTTTCTTTCTCCATGTTTTGGGACTCAATGAAACTTGCTCCTTCTGAGTTGTTTGCCGAAACCCACTCCTGCATTCAGAATCTTCATGACCAAAGTTGTTACAAATAGAACATTCTATTTCATTCTGTTATAGATCTAACCCGGAAATATTATAGATCTTATATGAAAATATAAGACAATGCAAATAAACCCAAAAATAATATGAAATGATTCTTTATTGATCAAAACCCTTAAGGTAGGGCAACACCATATATTCACTCCTTAAGGAAGGAGAACACTCCACAAGCCAAGAGCAGAAAAATTATTGTAGGTCCTTTTCATGATCCCAATCATACTCCTTTGTTTTTGAGCTTCTCTAGTCATGATGGTCTTGTAGGCAACACATTGAGCAGCTTTGTGACTAAAGTTATGACAAGAGAAACATTGGCCATTGAAGAAATTCCCGCGATTATCAAACCTACCAACCAAATGATTGTAGTTTCCATTGACATCCATTCTTGAGGCAAATTGAGAATGATTTACCTGTGGTTGGTTGTAACTTCTTTTCATCCTCGAAGTAGATTGTCCCTGGTTTACTTGGTAATCTTTGTTCATTCTTGAAGTAAATTGTCCCTGATTTACCTAGTGATCTACATTATGCTTTTGCTGTCGATTGTCAACCTGTTCACTTCTCCTTACTGCATCAAGATAACTTTTGGAGGTGGATGGCTTCTGTGCTTGCTTCTGTGCTTGAGACGCTTCTTCAATATATCCAAGACCTATCTTGATTAGAGGAGAACGTTGCACTTTGATAATCTCATCTAAAGTTTCAGATCCTTTAGCAAATCTAAGATTAAGGGCTTTTGATTTCTCAATATCTTTTCTAAATCCCACAATTTCACATTCTAACTTTTCATTGTGTTTCTTTCCTTCAACAAGTTGGAATGTCAGAGTATCTATAATCATATTCTTTTCCTCTAAACAAATTTTAATTTTAGAAATTTCTTCATAAAGACCTTCTTCATCTATAGCATCCATGAAATCATCATCTTCAAAGGCCATCAAAATTCTATAATCATTACATTGTTCATCTTCATCACTATTTGAAAATCCATCATTGTCTTCATGTGTATAATAACTCTTCTTACTTACATTCCGTTTTATGTTCCATCTAACTGGTTCCTTACCTTTGTCAAGTTTATCTTTATGAGGACACTTGGTAGCATAGTGACCAACTCTTCCACAAGCAAAGCATTTGAAAGGTAGCTTACATCTAAATCTTACAGTCCCTCGTTGAAGGTTCTTGACAAAGTTTGATTCTTCCTCTTCTTCTGACATATGCCCTGACTCATTGTAATCTCCTTTTCCTAAGGCTTTGAATGCGGCTTCTCTCCTATCCGATGGCCCCCCTTTTCTCACTTCGTAAGCAGTTAGGATTTCGTGCAACTGTGACATGGTAATGCTCTGTAGATTCTGCTTTTCTTCTATGGTAGAAACTTTTGAATCAAACTTAGAAGATAAAGATCTTATAACCTTTTCAACCAAAATAACTTCTTTTATTTCTTCACCCAAATTTTTAATACAATTAACAATCTCATCGATACGTAAGAAATAGTTACCCACACTTTCATCATTGTGCATTCTGAGATTTTCATACTGAATTCTGAGAGTTTGTAGTTTTGCCCTTTTTACCTAGTCATCTCCTTCATAGCTCAGAACGATCTTGTCCCATATTTCTTTTGCGGTTTTTAGCTGCATAACCTTGACGAATTTTGATTGAGATAGACTCCCTAATAGAGTATTGACAACCTTTGCATTTATTTCATACTGCTTCTTGCCAGCCATATTTGTAGGAGTTGTTGATGGAAATGTGTATCCTGTTTCCACAACATCCCAAACTTCTGTACCAAGAGATTGAAGATAGGCAGTGATTCTTACCTTCCAGTAGACGAAGTTGCTTCCATCAAAAATTGGTGGCCGGATCGATGCCTCTTTTTCGTAGTTGCTCATGATGATAGATCTTCCTTCAAGCGATCAAGCTTCTTCTGAAGGACCTGCTCTAATACCAATTTTTTGAAATAATGCTGAGAGGGGGGTGAATCAGTATTATCAGGTCAATTATTTTTTATTTTCAATCAGATTTGTATACGCTACTTATATGAGTGAAATCCGTGTATGTATGCAACTTCAGTTAAGGAAACTAGCATATAACCAGCAAACTTGAAAATTAAATTATTCTTTAGATATTGATCATTAATATGTGCATCAAACCATATAGACAGTAACCAGGAACATTAAAACAGAACAAGCAGTCACACATAGGAACACAAGATATAAGGTGGAAACCCAATGTGGGTGAAAACCACCTGCTGCAATTTGTCTCTATCTTTTTAATTAGAAACTTCTTTTTACAATGTATATGTACTGGTGCAGTCTTATACCAGTACGCAGGCTGCTACCTGCAGAAGGCTACAAAATTCTCTCATTCTCCAGTTTCTCCTGGAAGGGAGCTACAACCCCCTTAACTCTTGTATTAGCTGAGGTACTAGTACGTAGGTGCTGACCTACAGAAGGCTACAACCTTCTTTTTCTTCTAGGGATCATGTTTCATAAATTTTCGGACTAGATCCATGAATAATATCAATCAAACATCAAGTATATTTGTATCAACTAACCTCCTTTGTACAAGTCACTACGAATCAACCAATCACTTCTTAGAATGTTGTAACCAGAAATCAATAATAGTAACCAGACACTAATTCTGAACCCAGAACACTATAGCAATAAACAGAAGTAGCTAAAACAGATTTCATGAGATGTACGCTACTTCAATATGCAGAAACTTGTGTACATATGCAGCTATATTAACGCCAACCAGCGTATACGTTGTCTTCACTTGCTGGACCTGCATGTATATGCGCCTCTGATGTTCCAAACCTGCGTACATATCTATAAAAAATAATTTACCCTATTCACTTAATCAGACATCAGTTATACCCAGATTATCAGATTTATAGATCTAATCATGCGCCAAGTATAACAGATCAAAAATCACACAATGTTACTACTATTGAAGCCTTAAGATCTTGATCCATCAATAGAACTTATCCATCTTTTAGCGCTCAGGTTCCTCTCTAGTTCAGATTCAGCAATGCACCATAACCTAATTCTAGATCTTGCTCTTCATAAGATATTCAATACTTCAGTTCATGCCCTTGCCTAATGATCTCCTTCCCCTTTTATAGTCTTAGGCCTTACTCAATACCATGGTCCAAACCATTCAGTATCAATACTAGGGACCCAATACCTCGGTTCAACACTTAGGACGCAATACCAAGGTCCAAAACCATAGGTCCAACTATAAAGGACTAAATACCATGGACCAAAAATAAGTTTTCCCACATGTACGTGCTTTTCCTTGCATGAAAGTGCGTGCATACGTATACGCACCTTTTGATCGTCTAACCTGCATGTACACACGACTTGGTTAAGATTGAACCTGCATATATATATTTTTCTTCCATTCTGAGAGCTTGAACTGTGATCTTCCATCTGAGTGTGTTGCCATCAAGGACAACACCTGTGCCATAGTGCCAAACCTGTGACATAATGCCAACAAGGCTAACTGCGCAGATTGGAGAATATGAGATGGACCAAGTAATTCTGGATTTAGGATCAGACGCTGCAATGGTATTCTATTCAGCTGCAAATGGCGAACCAGCAAAAGGTAATACTTATGGGGAGATTGCAGGGAATCGTCGTGGATGTTGAGGGAGTGAGTGCGCTAGCAGACTTTGAGGTGATAGAGATTGTTGATGACAACAATCTGTACCCCGCACTCTTAGGAATTGATTGGGCCACTGATGTGAACGGGGTGATTAATCTGAAGAAGCGCAAGATGATTTTTGAGAAGAATTGTCTGCGCATAGTTATACCCTTGGACCCTGCTGAGGGATCACACTATACAGAGCCAGTGTGCGACTATGAAGCGACGACGATTTGCACTGCATCTACATGATAACCGCGTGAGAGAAAGACTAAGTAAATCCCACCGCAAATGGACGAATATCATGGGAGCGTGAAAGCTCTTGCACTTCAGATTCGGATGAGGAGATAGAATGATGGCAGAACCAGTTACACGAGGTAACCACGCTTAATTGTAACATGATGACAAGGTCATTGCGCTGCGTATCAACAGAAGTGAGAGATCTCCCTACTTATGATGGATTAGGTGAGGTAGATTCTTTCTTGGACAAATTCAAAAGGGAGGTGACAAAAAAGAAACATTTCCAAGCCTTTAATTGGGTACTGCGTGCTACAAGCGCAAGGTGGTGGGGTACACATAGAGGAAGATTTGAAGACTAGCGTGCATGTAGAAAAATGTTGCGCTCACGGTTTGGGAAACCTATAGTGCGATTGGTAGATAAATACAATGGACAGGATGGTTTGCGCACGCATCTGTCCAGGTGGGTACAGGCATATGGCAAACAACCTGCATGGATATACATGAGCTACGCGTTGGGAAATACGGTCAATAAGCATGTGTTGGGCGGGAAAATGCACGAACGGTTCCTCAAGTTGGAACGACAGACTGTGGAGAGAACAAGCACGTAGAAGGTTATCCATGGGGAAGAATTTAACAAAGTGTGCGAAGCACTGAACAAGGTATGTAATGCACAATGAAGTGATTACGACCTACGCGTACCAACAGTCTTATGGACTTATAAGACAACGTGCAAGAAATTGACGAAACAAACGCCTTCTAGGCTGACCTATGGAGCGAACACTCTAATGTCGATGGAATATATCATGCCTAGTCCACGCATAGCAGCACCCCTAGATATGACGGTTCGCGGAGCCTTGGAAGAAGGGATCGCTTAGTTGGAAGAGCTCGGAGAAGAACACTTGGGACCTGTGAAGAGATCTAGTAGGGTAATCTTAGGCTCCAAGAACTCATGAATGAAAGAGTTTGGTTGAGGGAGAAAATCGCCATGGTGGAAGCAAAATACAAGATATATTTCCTTTTAATGCAATAACCATATCTTGAATAAAATTAAACTCATCCTTTCCTTGTTATTTCAATTTTCTTCAATTTGCATTGTTAGCACGTTGTATATGTTTGGAAATATTGAGTAACTTTTGTGGTGTGTAGGTAGTACTATTTGATTGCAGGGTATAACACTGTTATTTTGAATTCTAATCATACCATCAAATCCTTTATTTCTCCCTCATAAACTCCTTCAAAACACTATTCACCAAGAGTTCATTCTGGTTTGTTGAAGGCCACCGTGCCATTTTCTCCTTGTGCAAGATGGCCCCCTAAGGGGTACTAAGCTTGGAAAGGGTCTCATCAAATCTTCTTCCACCTTCCCTTAGCCTTCCTCACCTTCAAATCAGCTTTTTATCCCTTAGAACACTCATGCATTCAATCCTGTAGCAAAACATGGTAATCCTATAGCACCATGAAGCCCTCCAAACTTGACTATAATTGTCCTTAAAGCTTGATTTTTGCCTCCTAGCCCTTCATAATGTCCCTCAGGCCTTGAAAACACAATTGAGGAAGATTAGAGACCACTTAGGACTTGTATTTTCACCACTCTAATTTATCTCTGCAACTAGGGTTTGTAAATAAGTTCATGAATTGAATGGAATAGTGACGATTTACATGATCACTTTATGAAGCACTTGATGGAATATGAAGGTATAACCTCTTTTGAATGCAGTAATTGAAGGTTGATTTCATGTTCTTTAATTTATGCAAGTTATATTAGGTTTTCCTTCTCTTTTTATGTTTTCTAAGTTAGGGTTTGCATTTCAAGCATTGTTATTTCTTCTACATAAACAAGGCCTTTCCTTTGATGCAACATTTACATTTTTCGAGTAGATTAATGTTTACATTATGCAAGTAGACTAATGTTTACATTCTTCAAGTAGAGTAGCCTTCCCATTTATGTAATTAGAATAACATTTACATTTATGCAAGTAGTTTAGCCTTTACATTTTTGCAAAGTAGAGTAACATTCCCATTTCTGCAAATAGATTGACATTTCTATTCCTGCAAGTAGATTAGAACTTCCTTTTATGCAATCTCTTTTTCTTGTAAATCTAGATTTAGTTGATAGAGTGGGTTTTGTATATCTTGGTTTGGTCCATTGCCTCACAGTATCTTGAAGTAAACTTTAGCCTAATGTGCATACAACACTTCCATCTCTTAAGTTTGTACAAACCCCAGGTTTATAATTAAAGTTGGTAGCCTTGGGAATTGCAACATCCTTGTTGTAATACGGGGGATCATCACTTTTTGGCACTGTTGTTGAGGAGTTTACTTTCATTTTGCATGATTTTTGCTTGTATTGAAAAACAAACAACAACAACACAAAAAGCACATGCATTTATTTCATGCCTCGTAGGATTAGGGATAACCTAGATATTTTTTTGCCCAAAACCCCTACCCCTTCAAGTAGTCAACCATAAGTATTCTTTGGTGACTGTGAACCTCCTACTCTGACCACAAAAGAGTTGGGAAATCCTTTAGGTGAGTATCCAGAGATATTTGAAGAACCCACATCACCTACCCAAAACATGGCTAAAACCAGGTAGACCAAGATCTTTCCTATTAGAGAAACCAACAGGGAATCCAAAATGAAGAAAATAAGCCCCACTTCTCTCCCACACTTCAATGGACTAGCTTTTGAGAACCTTGATACATTCATGTTCACGTTTTATGTGGTTTTTAGAACCTATGATTACACTTCTGATGAGCATAAGCTAAAGTTGTTCTCTTCCACCCTAAAGGATGAAACCTTATGCTGGTTCATGAACTTGGAAGGAGGAAAAATCACCACCTGGGCTCAAATGCAACAAGATTTTAATCACAAATACATGGAATATGGTAGATCAAGGGAAACAAAAGAGGAGATATTTTGAATGACCATAGGGCTAGATGAATTCTTAGAGGATTATGAAGAAAGATTCCAACTCAACTACAGAAGAGATAACTGTACCCTTGACCCAAAATCCTTGAAGCTTGTACTTCTCCAAGGAATTAGGGAGAATTTGATGGAGACCCTTAATATGTTGTCTAGTGGAGACATTTACTAGCTAATTTATGAATATATTAAGACAATATTCAAGAATTATTCTAGGGTTGCAACGAAGAGAGGTAGGTCGAGCTAAGGCGTGATCAACTCTTCTCCCTCTACCTCAATAATCAAACATAAAATAAGGAGTATGCTAGAAGACTTTAGTTAGATATTTCACACGTTTGCCTTGCAAATGGATACTATGCAGATTAAAAAGAATCGAGAGGAGGCAAAAAGGGAACTAGCTATATTTTTCCCTAGATGCACCATTTTGGGTGCGGGATCCCCTAAGGCAAGTTTTAGGGCTTAAAGCCCAGATTTTGACCAAATTTGATGTAAAGCGTTTTGTGCACGGAGCGTAATCTTGTTAATGAGTCATAGGGTTGTTTGCCCTCATTTTTGTAATGTAATGTCGGCTTTAGAGATATAACCATGGTCTACGGACCATGGGATTGTATAAATAGAGCGAGGCTCTAAGTTGTAAATAAAAAAAGAAAAGTGGAAGCAATAGATGGAGAATTGGGTCGTAGAATAAGAGAAGGCTCTGCAACTGAGTGAGCAGAGGCCTAGTAGTTCGCAGCTAAGTGCACGGACCCCTGCAGCTGAGTGCACAGGGCGTGTCGAGTCTGTAACCTTTGGAGAAGTAATAAAGAGAAGTTTTACATCATTTCTATGTATCATTTTCCTGTTTTGTGCATTGAATGTATCATATATAAATTGCATTTCTATTGTTTATATGATGCGAAAACTTACATGAATGTGTTGATAAAGTGAATATAAGATAAAGTATCTATTTACATGAAGATAACTAATTGTTATAAGAAGATAAGTCGGATATGCGGTGCAACTTGGGGAAGTAGCGCGGATCGCTGCTTTGGCAGCGCGAAATCACCTCAGCCCTTTGTTAAGGTTGCACGAAGGTGATTATAATAGATCGCGAAGGTCTTACAGGTTAGGATAGTGTGCAGAGTGACCTGTGCGAAGGTATTCATAGTTGGACTAAACCGACACCTCAGACATCTCCAGGGTGTGGAAACTTGGTTCCAGCATCCCCCCATACTGCTTCGGGTGAGACCTCAGTTCGCACTCTGCGGGCTATTGCCAAAAGGGCCAGTAGTGTAGAGATTTGTTTGGCTAATTAACTCCGATCTTGGGTCAGGCCCCCTCAAGCCAACAAATGGTTCCATTGTCGGGACCGAAATTTGCATAGAGATGTCTGATTTCGTATCATTGGAATCCAACTAAGAAGGAAATTGGAGGTTGGTTGGACAGAAGAATTCACGAGTTTGTGGCATAGGAAAACAGGAACCTGCAACTAACAAAAGAAGAGTGATTAGATTGCTACCTGTACACAGAGATCCATGAAATATTTTTCGCATCTTTCCCTACTAAGCTGTATGAGTGGATCACAAAGCTAGCAGATAGTCAAGGTTGACAATCCTATTGTGTGGACCCCAAAGTTGGTGCGCAAATTTGAAGCATCAGAGGATAAGATCACGTGTGTTGTTGATCACTAGCTTGATCGAATTATAGGAGGATTCTTTACGGAGTTTGTCGTAGATACTTCAGCTAGCTATAGTGAAGTGGAGCGACGCTTTCTCAAAGGACTGCAAGGTAAGTACGCAAAGTCTTTGAATACTTGGATTAAAATTCTATTGTGTGAAAAGAGGTTTATGCAATTACCTTGATGTCTGGATCCACACGAAGTAGAAAAACCTACAGAAACAAAAGAAGTAATAGACTAGAGAATAGCCCTTTGATTTCACCTCCGTGAGGGGACAAGGAAGAGCTCGCAAAGGTCTCACCGCGAAGTGTGATCCGTTTGATAAGGCAAAGTATTCTGCGCATACCACCCCCACCCACACCACCACCAGCTTCACCACCATCACCTCCATCTTCACCCATACCACCTCCACTGCCACCGCGAGTCAATATGGCAAGAACGATAAAGTTGCTTGTGTTCAAAGGGGTAGGAAATGAAGATCCAGATCAGTTTTGGTTCGTGATAAGGACCATATGGGAAGCGCAGGGAGTTACAGATGATAATATAAAGAAATCAACACTGGTCAGCGCCCTGCAGGACCGCGCGCTGACTTGGTATATTAAGCATTCTAATGACAATCTGAACGCGAGAATTGTGGATATCCAAATTGTGTTAAACAGAGAATTTAGCAGGCCAAAGTCAGAAGCGCAATCGATCATTGAATTCAAAGAGAGCACAATGCTACCAGGTGAAACCCCTTAGGAGCTGGATCAAAGACTGAAGTGTACGATTCACGAAGCTAATATGACTTTGACGGATGGACAACACTGCGAATGGTTTGTAGCATCGCTAACACCGCATTTGAGGAACGCGATGTCGCAATAGAGGTTAACGACTCAGGCAGATGCCTTAGAGATAGTGATGAGGCTATATGAAACCCTGATATAGGATCCTAACTTGGGAGTTCAACAGATCCATGCACAGTTGAAAAACTTATGCCTTAAGATGCAGAGTCTGAAACAGGACAAGACAACCGGACCAGAAGTGTGCAAAGAAGTGTGGTGCGTAAAATGCAAGGGTCAGGGTCATGATAAGGACCACTGCCCTGTGTTCATGAATTACCTCGTGGGAGGAGGACCAATGTTGTTAAGGCCGTAAGCGCAAGCATGACCTAGCGCGACACCTATTTTGTGGTGCGCGATTTGTCAAATAGGAGAAAAGCATGCTATGGACAACTGCCATTTGTTACAGAAGTACACACATAATTCACAACAATTGTTCTGTAATTTTTGTAGATCAGTTGGACATGATGAGCGCACATGTAGAAGCTATTAGCTGATGATGGATAGAACTCCTACCTATAGAGTTCAGGCCGAAACGAAACCCCTAGACCAGAACACAGGAGTGGTGCGAACTGGATTTCAGGGACTCGGACAAGGCCGAGGTGGAGGAGGACCTGGAAGAGGTCGCAGACAGCTGATATGCTACAATTACAAAGGGCCAAGACATTATGCCTGTAATTGTATGAATCTGATACTTCCATCACGTCTATATTGTACCTTGTTTGATCATGAGACAAAAGATTGTCCTACGCTGATAGCTAGGATACGTGACAAGGGAGCGCTACCGCCTCCCCTGACTAAGAACTTGTAGATGATGAGGTTTGAGCTGCGAGGAAGATCCAAAAGTGAACAATTTGCTCTGAAGTGGAATCACGACCAGAGATGATAAAGGAAAACAACCCAAAGATAGTACTTGGGTTCGCAAAGCTCCGACTAAAGAAGCAAAGTTTGATTTGGAGCACGCTAAGGAAACCTTCATGGAAGATAAGAAGAGCTTCGTTGATGCCTCCACTTCAAAAAGAAAAGATAGACGAGAGTCAGAAATGGACCCAACTATGCTTACAACATTCCTAGAAACATGCATGAAGCTACCGCGTGACAGTAAGGTTGTAAAAAGATTGTAAGAACTCATTAACAAATGCGCTGGTACTGCACCAGGAGAACCGCGTGCAGTTCGTAGGATTGGAAAACACAAGACTAGGATAGGGACAAAAATGAGACTAATCGCGTAGATTGGAGAATATGAGATGGAACAAGTAATTCTGGATTTAGGATCGGACGCGAACGTTCTGCCGAAGCAGACATGGGAGCACATGGGGAGGCCTACACTGCAATGGTCTCCTATCCAACTGCAAATGGAAAACCAACAAAAGGTAATATCTATGGGGAGATTGCAGGGAATCGTCGTGGATATTGAGGGAGCAAGCACACTAGCAGACTTTGAGGTGATAGAGATTGTTGATGACAGCAATCTGTACATCGCGCTCTTAGGAATTGATTGGGCCACTGATATGAACGAGGTGATTAATCTAAAGAAGCGCAAGATGATTTTTGAGAAGAAGTCTCTACGCGTAGTTATACCCTTGGACCCTACTGAGGGATCATGCTATACAGAGCCGGTGTGCGACTATGAATGTGACGATGATTTGGATTGCATCTACAAGATAACCACAGGAGAGCAAGACTGGGTAAATCCCACCACAGATGGACGAATATCATGGGAGCGCGAAAGCTCCTACACTTCAGATTCGGATGAGGAGATAAAATGATGGCAGAACCGGTTACACGAGGTAACCACACTTAATTGTAATATGATGACAAGCTCACTGCACTGCGTATCAACAGAAGTGAGAGATCTCCCTACTTATGATGGATTAGGTGAGGTAGATGCTTTCTTGGACAAATTTGAAAGGGAGGTGATGAAAAAGCAACATTTCTAGGCCTTGAATTGGGTACTGCGTGCTATGATCGCAAGGTGGTGGGGTACACATAGCGGAAGCTTTGAAGACTAGCGCGCATGTAGAAAAATGTTGCGCTCACGGATTTGGAAACCTATAGTGCGATTGGCAGATAAATACAATGGACGGGATGGTCCATGCGCGCATCTGTCCATGTGGGTACATGCATATGGTAAACAAGCTGCACATATACACATGAACTACACATTGGGAATTACAGTCAATAAGCATGTGTTAGGCGGGAAAATGCACGAACGGTTCCTCAAGTTGGAATGACAGATTGTGGAGAGAATGAGCACGCAAAATTTTATCCATGGGGAAGCATTTAACGAAGTGTGCAAAGCACTAAACAAGGTATGTAATGCACAACGAAGTGATTGGGACCTGTGCGTACCAGCAGCGTTATGGGCTTATAGAACAACGTGCAAGAAACTGACGGAACAGACGCCTTCTAGGCTGACCTATGGAGCGAACACTGTAATGTTGATGGAATATATCATGCCTAGTTCGTGCATAGCAGCGCCCCTAGATATGACGATTCGCCGAGCCTTGGAAGAAGGGATCACGTAGTTGGAAGAAGTTGAAGAAGAACGCTCGGGACCTAATGAAGAGATCCAGTAGGGTAATCTTAGGCTCCAAGAACTCATGAATGAAAGAGTTCGGTTGAGGGAGAAAAGTGCCATGGTGGAAGCAAAAATCAGGAAGCTTGAGGGAGGAATACAAAAGGACTTTCTTGATAAGAAAATTGTGGTGATAAAATAGGATATGCACAATTACATTGACAAATTTGGGGACTAACGCCGAAAGTTGATCAATTCGATGCCTTGGATTGGACCATATGTTACTAAGGGGATCGCAGATGGTGGCGCGATGCAGTTGGTGAAGTCAAATGGCGAGCCCTTCCCAGGAGAAGTAAACGATAGATGGTTGAAGCCATATACAGGTGGTGCGACCACCCGAATAGCCGTGGGAAGCACAGTCTTAGCACCCCAGGCAGTTGAAAGGAGGCGTGAGACTATAAACTACTATGCCAGGGAGATGCGTGATGTCAGGGCTACACGCAAGAGCGAAGTGTCACAGGGTCCGCGATAGTGCAAGAGTAGCTATGCTACTGCGTGGGTCGACTGGAAAGTGACTGTCATAGTCACTATTCACGATGTTATGCTTGGTTTGAGACCAAATGGAGCAAGCGGTAGGAATTTAAGGCAGGCTTTATAGGCTATATTTTGGAAAATCTGCCGCCAAGGGAGAATTAATAAACTGGATTTGGGGGTAACAGTCGAATTCAAATTCAAAAGGCACTATAAATTGCAAAGGGCTGCCCAGCAAACAACACTTGGCCATTTGAGAATTGAGTTATTGCATGCCCAGAGATCTATGAACCCAGATCTATTCGATTTTTTGAAGTCGAAGGCATTGTTTGAGCACTTACCTAAGCCGTTGAGAGATTTGTGGAACAACAGTGTGACCACACCAGAGGAAGTCATGGATATCAGCGAAATGATCAATGAAGAGGCTGCACAAGCCATGATAATAGGAGATGCCCCTGAGAGCACCGAGATAGTCGCGGAAATCCCTAAATCACCACGCACGCCGAGACCCAAGAAAGATAAGCAGTCCATGGTTCCAGTGTGTGTGTCTCCTAGAAACCCGCTGCGAACTAAACTAACCATGGAAGAAAAGGGGAAAGCGGTTAATGTGGAAACCAATGAGGAGGAGGAAGACCTTGAGGAAATCATGGTCGAAGAAGAGGAGGATGAAGAAATGGAGGAAGAAACCCAGGGTGCGGACCCTCTAACTAGGCTGCCAGCATATGTTCCTCCGCGAAAAGGGAAAGCAAGAGTACCTAAGGACCTAGATGAGAGCAAGATCTCTCTGCAGACTCTGTTACTACTTGATGATATCGTTTTTGAAGGAGCGCACTTGGGATGGGTTCCGAGTCTAAATTTTGAAGATTGGGATCTCGCAGACCACAAGAAGTTCCCACACTTGGAAACTACTTAGCTCATGAAGTCGAAGAAAAACACTGCGGCAAGAGTCATAGATTTGGAGCTGCACAAGTGGTTGCATGGAGTAGAGAAAGCAAGGTTATTGAACCTGCTTTGGGTGCCGCATTACTAGCACGCTCCAGTGACTATCTTTGTCATCAGGCAACTACTTTGCCTGGTGCATGATGGGTGTTTGTAGCTGGAGGAGCCCATCCCCATCACGGACCACCTGATTCATAGAATTACACGAATTCTTTACAAAGGGGATGACCCAGCGGATATTTCGGAAGGTAAGAGAAATGACTTGGCCATTGCGGAGTCCATGAAGGCAAAATTCAAGCTAGAGAAGAAGAAGAGAGGGTACGCGATCTCCAGTATCAACACTAAGGCAGTCAAAGTTGCGACCCAGATATTCGCTGGAAAGGTTATGCGAAAGTGTTGCGTGGATGAGGTGCCCATGCGATGATAGCACTTGTCGTGCAATGCACGGAGGGGGTCCAATTTAACTGGTCCGAGTACTTGTGCAAGTTGTTCCTGGAGAATTTCTGCGAGGCACAAGAACAGGGGAAGACCTTCCACTATGCATGGCTTCTGCTGTCCATAATGCCGGTAGCTTGGGAGTTGCCTGAGGACAGCTAATTCCCCACAATTGTGCGGGTCTTCCAAAGGTAGTGAAATACGGTTTGTTGTGGGCCACTAAAGACGCGCAGAGGATCTGAGATAGTAAGATATTCTGGGTGTTCATGGAGATGAACATCAGAATGGGGATTAACTGCAAGCTGTGGTTATCGCCCACTGTCTATAATAGTCTACAAAGCTTCGCGGAGTTCAAGGCAGACTTTCAGCACGTGTACATCAGGGCACGGAAGGACCCCGTGAAGAAGTGGAATGAATTGTCGTACCTGACCACGGATGATGTTATATTCGACGTGATTGAGTCATGGCCACCAGAGTGGTGCACTCCAGCCATCTTCGCAGCGGAAACAGAAAAGTTTGTTGCACAACAGAAGAAGGAAGAGGCAAAACTGCAGATGGCGCAGTTGGCAGAGAAGACAAGAAAAAATGCAGCATCAGCAAAGGCACATGAGGCGCAGGATGTCGTGAAATCAGAATAGCAGAAGGTAGCCGCAAAACAGCAACAGGCAGCAGAGAAGGATTGCAAGGGCCGTAAGTTTCTGTCACCCAAGGAAGAAAGAAAATTTGCATTGAACATGAAAGGCAGACTCTGGGAGGAAAGAAAAAAATGGATTGCACACTGTTAACATATCTTCATTCAAAAATAGAGTGTTTGATAAATGTCTTCCATAACAGTTCAAAGCACTGATAGAGAGCTTGAGTTAAAAATGACTTAAAAATGGCTTTTCATATCCTGAGTTTTAGATGCAGATGGTAGAGTTGTTTCTTGGGCTGTTGTTATCAAACCAAATTTACAAGCAGAGTTTTAGATGCAGATGGCAGAGTTGCTTTTGGCCCGCTTTTATAAAATCAGATTTGCAAGCCCAAATCAGAGATTGAAGCACATCATAGTAATTGAAGCATATCATAGTAGAAGATCGTTCTCAATTACGAACTCTGAGGATTCTCATAGTCTTCAGAAAGTCGTCATCATATCGAAGCATACCATAGCGGAATGTCATCATCAATCAGAAAATTCTGGTTTTTGTCTTCACATCCCTCTTCAGTTGGCATCATCATATTCAGGTTTAGTGATTCCATATAAGAAAGTCCTTGATTCTCAGTCTTCACATCCCTCCTTCAGTTGGTCCATACAATATGGGATCCCAGTTGAATATTGTCTATCTTGGACAATCAATTGGATATTGTAAATTGCACCATAAACAACATTGCGCCTAAATTGCACCATAAACAACATTGTGCCTATAACTGCAAAATGTGCTGGTTTTGCTTTTACAATAAAAAAAACCCTACTTCAAACAATATAACATGCAGACTGTAGAAAATATGTAGTACACAAGTACACTAAATTCAATGAAGATAGATTTGTTAAAGAGGGTGAGATGGCAAAGGCATCTACTTACAAACCCTAGCAACTTCTTTTTTATGGATATTTTAAATTTAAGAAGTGTACAACTCAGGGTTCTCTTAAAGGATTCAAGGGAAATAATTTTGCATACCATAGAGCAAGATTTCAAGATAAATTTAGCGATTTTAACCATGGCACATGTAGAAACCCTACTTCAAACAATATAACATGCAAACTATAGAAAATATGTAGCACAAAATTACACTAAAGTGGTGCCTTCCTCTTTGAAGAGCCTTCTTTGACATTTAGGGAGATTTATTCTATTTTGAAAAGCTATGTTACCTTGCAAACATTTAGCCCTGCTCTATAAAGGCAAAAAGGGTAGTGACGAAAAGTTTTGGATCTTATTAATGGTGATTGTTTTCTCCTGAGTTCTCATTGGATCTTATTATTGGTGATTGTTTTCTCCTGAGTTCTCGTTTTCACACCCCTATCATCACTGGAGTGAATGTGACGGTCCATAAATTTTCAGTGAAAGGTAGTTATTCCCAGTTAGTTCATGTGAATCCATTCCTCAACTAGGTGTGAGAATGTGCGGCAGAAGAGATTTGACACCCATTGGAAGTGTTGTAAATGGAGTTTATATTCCCCCAAACTTTATACTTGCAAATTGGAAATAAAGTAATATCTATTTGGCGGCCATACATGACCAGTTGCTTATGTATTTCAATTTACTTCAATCCATGAATCAGTTAACATCTGATATTAATCCCTCTTAATCAATTTTCTAACTCTGTACCCCATAATATTCAATGCACTGCATTCATCATTTATAATTTCCATCCTTTAAATCTCTGTTTTTTACATTCTCACATGCAGACCTGTCCTTTCTAAGGAGGATTTCTGTGTCCTCTCCACAGACATGCACATTTCCCAACGTAGAAATTTGTCCCCAGGGGTAAATCTGTGATTATGTTTGCACTTTTAGTGTTTTACAGGTCTATTATTTCAATTTACAGCAAGCAATTAATACAGTATAGCAGCATTCCAGCTACCTTAATCTCACAGTTTGCTTCGAGATTGCAGAGGGATTCTCCCCTGTGGTGAGAAGCACTACTGTGAAATGCAGAGAGGTTCCATGAGGTGACAGTGTGCATTATCTAGCTACCTTGGAACCCCTCCAAGTCGGATCAATGGCAGTGTATCCATGTAAATTTCCTCTGCCATTTCATGGACAAAAACAAGTTAGTAATTGTATGCAAATTATGTCAGAAGACAAGGTCAAAAGACTCTTTAATCATTACCTTGTGTTGCAGATGACCCAAAAACCTAATTAAAATTGAATATGCTCTGTACATCTTTGCCCATTTTGGATGTATTGACAAGGAGGGATCCATCTTCCCCAGTAAATTCCACTGCACTGTGGGCATCAGATTGGCCTCCAAAATGGGGTTTGATTCTGCAGTATACCCTTATGCTTTCTGAGCCCCATGAAAACAGTAAATATAATACATTCAGTGGGACTATTATAAAGGATCTTGTTTTCTTCCAGAACTCTGTGATACCCACTAGCAGCATTAGAAATTCCTGTGACCAGGTTATCTGTAAAAATAATGTTTTAGAGAGAAAGAAGTCAGTCTCATTCCTTCTAATAGCTTACTCAGTTAGCAATACACAACAACAAATCAAATGTAAAGCTTACAAAGTTCAAACATTAAAGAAAATAATAATCCCCCATTAAATGTCGAGGTGTAGAAGTATCTGGCTTTAACTTACCAAGCAATTCAAAATCCCTTCGCCACTCTGGCTGTACCACGTGTACATCTTCCCATGCTCTAAGCATGTCTCTTATGTCCTGAAAATCATATCCATTGTTTAATAAAATGAGCATTGTGAAGTTTCTAAAAGATGGTAGTCAATAATGTGACAGTTGTGGATCACAAAACGATTAACGAGTTTGCTTTATTACAGCAAAAGAAGTATTATTTCAAACAAAATCAGAAAAAAATTGTGATCTGACGGCATAACTAGGAAAACTGGTGCCCCCTGATTGCATACTTTGTGACTGCACATGTAAGATATAAGTCTTTAACATGTTTCCTACTAGCCTACTCTAGGGCAGCAGGGACAGGTTGGGATGAGGCTCACATGGGATACTAGTAATCAGGCTTGAAGTTACGCTGGTTATCTTATCATCATGGAAACAGAGGCAATGCAAACATGGTAGGATAATCTTCCTTGATTGGCAAAAAAATGTTCTACCAATCACATATGCAATTCTTCATCAAACAATAGTCCTCATTATACTGAATCAAATGGCAACAGAATTTATTGCGTGCTGCAGTACCTTTTGTCTACATTTCTGATTTGCCTCCACAGCATCGACATTTTATTATGTTCAGTGAAAAGTCAAAATATTTCTTTTCTTTGTGCTTCCAAATGCATTTGATGTTCCTGACTGATATGCAAAGGTTTTGGATCCTGACTTTCACAGTAACCATTTTTCTTGTCTGGAGAATCCTAAAGGAAATAATTGTATTGATCCTGGCTTTTCTGAATCTTCAAAGCAAATTAAAGTTAACATAAGATGAAAATTGTCGATGGAATCTCTATAACATGTATTTATGGTTGATACTTTTTTACTTCGGGCAATGTGTCAAGTCATTTCCCTATCGTTTCCCTATGAGGGCTCTAGATAATAGATACTACTCATCAAACTTATGGATATTGTGCAATCAGATAATTTGTATTTCATTTTGCATCAAGGGCAATTGATGCTCACCAGGAAAAATTTATCTTGTCAATCTCTGCAAAATTTTCAATGATAAGATTCATGAATGCTTGCATCGAGCCCTGCTGCACAGCAGCAAAGACCTAAAAGCATGAACTCTTGAGGACCTAGTGTTCAATATGCTTAGAGAAATTTTTCATATCTAATATGTATGACTGAACAAAACTACGGTTCTGAAGCAAATTTTGCATTTAGAATGTTTTGTGCCTAATTGAGTAGGATTAGTGCAAAAGAATAGGTATGATATTTGCATACCGGTGCAGCAGTTTGTATGGCTTCAACAAAGTTCTGATCGACATTTTCCTTGTCATTTGTCATTTCTTCAGCAAACCGCTAGTCACCCATTACGTCTGTCAACCATAGCATGTGGTTAAGGATGTGTAAAGAAAAATAAAATAAAAAAAATCAAGCATGAATAGTTTCTAGAACTTTAGAGCATGAAATCAACTCAATAAAAACACAATAATTGAACCTTTAGATTCAAAGATGTCATCGAGTCATGTTTCTTCCTCATACATGTTTCTAATTGATGGGTTTGGCTGAATTTCAGGGTCCCTTACAGGCACACAAGGAGTTGATTGTTCAAGGAAATTTCCTGTGTTTTGCAAAACCATGGGGGACCTCAAAGGGCCTACATATTTCCAAGAGCCATTTCCTCCACACTGTTTCCATTCATAATAAGCCTTCAGCACCAATATACAGTCAACAATCTTTGTTGTAGAATCCAGCTGCAAGCTTTCCTCGAGGCAAAACCAAAACTCATTAAAAATTTAAAATCAAAGATTCAAATGCAAGCATCCATACAAATATCAACGTGATTGGCATGCTCACCTGCTGTTAATGAGAAGCTTCAAAAGTAGGCAACTTCATCTCTTCAGCAGCTACAAGAAAATTCCCACATTCTCAAAATATTGACTGGCAGATAAAGGCCATCCTTCTGGAGGAATGATGAAACATGATTTGTAACGACCTGCTAACCAGCACAAGTCAATTAACAGGGTAAAAAAAAGAAGACTGGATTTCAAGACATTAACGGATTTCATAAAATATGTGAACATTCCAATGGGCATAAATGGTATCCCATCTTAGACACTTTGAACCTTGTTGATAAAATTACATAAAATGATCCCACTTCTCAAGCAAAGACGAAACTCCTCAGATGGCTCGCATGGCATATCTAGAGATCCAACCATGCTCTTTATCCAATTTGTAGCTTGAAACCTTTTATTAGCTGTAAAATATCATACATAACAAGAAGTGTAGTTAAGGTCAAAACCCTCAAGGCCAGATCTGGGCCATCAATGGCTGCATCCAATGGCCAGATCTGGGCCATTGATGGTTCAAACTGCCGACCAAAAAAGTGACTGTAATTAATCCGGAAAGCAATCTCAGAAAATCAGAATGAATCACAAAAGCCTAAAATCTGAGAGTAAAATACTTATGTTTAACAAGATGACCAAATCAAAGGGTGATGCTCTATCACATACTAGACAAGTAAGAAGTTGGGAAACTCAATCTAACCAATGAACTTTTGGAAAAGCAAGCATCGAGTTAAATTTCTTACCCTTCTACTAAAGATTCAAAGCATGACAAAAGACAAAAAATGCATTGGCCTAACAAAACTCAAAACTAGAGAAGGCTATAGTTTGAAATTGATGGTTGCACACAATCAAAAGCAGTTACAAATATCCCTCAAATGCAACATGACTATATACAATATAAACTAACCTCAGAACCAGCCTAAGAGGATAGGTTCAAATTCTCAACAGCTACTTAGCTTTCCCAATACCATCAACTTTTATAGCTATTTTTTGTTTTTCTATTAAGAAAGGTCCAAGGTCTCTTCATAGATAGCTTGAACCTTGTCACTCCTCGACAAGTTAAATAAGAGCTAAATTTTTGGTCTTTCTATAAAGAAAGGTCCAATGCCTCTTCATAGATAGCTTGACCCTTGTCGCTCCTCGACAAGAATAAGTCCAACATTGCTTGAATTAAGTATATGTAAATCCTCAGTCAAGAGAAAACCAAAGGCACCAATAGTGTGTCCCTTAACCAAATAAATTCCAATACCAAACACCAAATTAGCAACCATGTTGTACCGCTTAACCAAATAAATTACAATATCAAACACCAAATTGGACCTTAAATTCATTTAGGAAGAAAGACTTCTTGAATTTTCAAAAGGTCAAGTTCATAAGTTCCAACATACTTTTCCTCAATTCCACACTGTAAGTCTGATCTCATCACCCTGTAGAGAAAGAAATTACAGCTTAGAATTGATCATTATAGTTTGTTCCAATTTTTTTGCTACTCATGAGATGGACCAAAAATAAACAAAAAAGTAAATTAGGATCACTATACTTGCCAGGGGATACAAAGTAAGATTAGAATTTCTTGTGTTATTCAATTGAATCATCTCTGGAACTGGTATTGAGCGAAATAGCATTAGGGCTCCAATAGAATTCAGTAAAGATGACCAAATGTACACTTGAACTTTCAAGACTTCATTTTAAAGCCCCTTGTGGGTCACCAATATGGAAACTAAAATCTCATTCTAACAAAGGAAAGAAGAAAGTAGAGATATACCTACCAAACAAAGCCCATACTCCATTGATTTAATCCATAGGCATGACTTTGGAATCCAATCTAGATGAATAAAATATTGTCATTTTCTGTACCTCGAAGCTTATATCATAGTACAGTCGTAGTCCCTAAATCTTTCAGATTTTCCCCACTGGTTGGGAAGTGACATGGAAGGAAGGTGAAGGTACTCAGGATGCTAAGCTACTCGACTTAAGCCAGCGAAGTTGCCCGCCCTAATGCATTGATTCATATTTCACCACCCACCTCATCTCACATGAATCCCACTTTAGTGACGTCTCACATTATATATAACATAGACACGTCCTGCACTGAATGTAATTAGGTGCCAAGCGTATTGTTGTTATAGGAAATCATGCCATGAAAACAACTTTATCAACCATACAAAAATACACCTACCTCTTCTACTACTATTGTACCTTACTATTTGGAGTTGATAGCTCTGTGCATTTATCTCAATATGCAACTATCTCGGCATCCTTTGCTTTCGCTGCGACTACCTTGGTTGTTGGTAGTTTTGTAGCTAATGATCCTTATATCACCATTGTTGCTAGTCTTGTTGCTTATGGGTAAACTAAAACTACTCCTAGGTACGCAACTACTCATTATGGCATTGTTCGTGCTATAACTGCCTCTACTTTCCCCACTGGTAGATTAGAAACCCTATGAGGAGAAGCTATAATAGAATTGATTTTCATCACCATCCTCATTAAAAGCACTGTTTTGGGCCCCCCTTTGCACCCTCCAAGGCTCATATTGCATAGCTACTATGGCTCAACTGTGAGCAAGTTGGAGTTGGTGCCCGATACCCAAAGAGGAAAGCATTCCCAATATGTAAATCATTATAGCATTACAATAAGGTAGGGAAATGACTCAATCAGTCAAGCAAGGCAATACTTTGTTAAAGACCCAAATACGAAAGCACACTCAGTATGTAAATCATTACAACATTATAGTAAGGCTAGGAAATGACTCAATCAATGACGCAAGGTGGTCCTTCATTAGAGACAAAAAGTCTTGGCAAGGCCTCATGCCCACCATACCCAACCATGCTCCAATCTAGACCAACCAACTAGGCAAACCTATTTGAAGAAGCAAGGCTCTCAGTAAGGGGGTGCTGGAACATCCCTTATACTAATTTGGGGCTTGGCAAGGGCATTCATTATTAAAGGGGCACTATTACCTAATCTTTGCATGAAGACACTCTCTTCTGGGCAATATTTATTGATGTTGATCATGCTAACTGAGGAATATACAAGGTCAGAAAAATTATATTAGGAGAATCGCACTATAGTGGTTCTTCGAAAACTTGCAAGTATGCAACTACTCATTATGGCATTGTTTGTGCTATAACTACCTCTACTTTCCCTACTAAAGGATTAGAAACCATATGAGGAGAAGCTATAATAGAATTCACTGTCATCACCATCCTCATTGAAAGCATTGATTTGGCCCTCTCTTTGAACCATCCAAGCCTCATATTGCATAGCTATTATGGCTCGGCCATGAGCAAGTTGGAGTTGGTGTCCGATACCCAAAGAGGAAAGAATTCTCGATATGTAAATCATTATAGCATTACAATAGGGTCATGAAATGACTCAATCAATCAGGCAAGGTAGTACTTTGTTAAAGACCCATAGAAGAAAGCATACCTGTCATGTAAATCATTACAACATTATAGTAAGGCTAGGAAATTACTGAATCAATGAACCAAGGTGGTACTTCATTAACGACAAAAAATCTTGTCAAGGCCTCATTCCCACCATACCCAACCATGCTCCAATCCAGACTAACCAACTAGGCAAACCTATCTAAAGAAGCAGGGCTCTGAGTAAGGGGATATTGGAACCACCCTTATATAATCTGGGGCTTGGCAAGGGCATTCGTTATTAAAGGAGCCCTATTACCTAATCTTTGCATGAAGGCACTCTCTTCTAGTTCTAGGCAATATTTATAGAGGTTGATCACGGTAACTGAGGAATATACAGTGTCAGAAGAATTGTATTAGGAGAACCGCAATGTAGTGGTTCTTCGAAAACTTGCAAACATGCAACTACCCATTATGGCATTGTTCATGCTATAAATACCTCCACTTTCACTAGTGGTGGATTAGAAACCCTATGAGCAGAAGCTATAAGAGAATTGACTATCATCACCATCCTCATTGAAAGCATTGTTTTGGGCCTCCCTTTGCACAGCTATTATGGCTCGGCCATAAGCAAGTTGGAGTTGGTGCCCGATACACAAAGAGGAAAGCATTCCCGATATATAAATCATTATAGCATTATAATAAGGTCAAAAAATCACTGAATCATTCAAGCAAGGCAGTGCTTTGTTAAAGACTCAAAGAGGAAAGCATACCCGATATGTAAATCATTACAACATTACAATAAGGCTAGGAAGTGACTCAATTAATGACGCAAGGTGGTACTAGGGCCAAATTCCACTATTAGATATGGAGATGATTATTGCATTGCATTCCTCTTTTCAAGAGGACCAAAATCGACCCAAAATCGACCTAAAGATCATCAAATTTGGACAAGCATAAATGTGTTTTTGAATTTATGCCCACACGTGTGAATTGCCAAGATCAGCCACATCATCATGTAAGCTCATGAAGCCCAAGAGACATGTCACTTCACCCTCAACGAATTGTATAAATATAAGTGACCTCTCACCTCATTTGGCATCATCATCACTCACACATTTCTTCTCTCTCCTTCTCTCATTGTTTCGTACAACTATTGGACAAATCTTTTCTCTCACATGTGTGGCAAAGAGGACGAATTTTCTACGCAGATTGCAGGGCCGAAATTTCAGTGTTGTTGTAGGGTTTGACCAAACACTTTGACGCATCCTTTGATTGCGATTTTTGTGGGAAAAAATCGTTTTTGGCATGCCGTAAAGATTGGCACAAAAATCGAGAAATTTTGAGCACTTTGATTTGTGTTGACCACATGCCTATTTGACCACAAAAGTTGACTTCAGTCGACCAAGGTTGACTATTGTTTTGTGGATTGTTTTCACTGCTATTTGACTAGATAAAGAGGCCGAGTTTTATTGCCTTTGATCGAGCTTCAAGTTAGGGTTGAATTTCACTGTAGTTGATTGCATATTTGACAAGTTGTTATGACTTTGATTTGGCAAGTCGACTTTGACTTTTATACTCTCTCTCTCTGCTTAACATTTGATATAATGATAAGAAGATTTTCTCAAAGGGTTTTCCCCACAGGGGAGTTTTTCCCTAGCATTTGCCAAGTCCTCTTGTCTTGGTTCTTCTTCTGCATTTTATTTTATGTTCTATCTATAGTTACTGTCAATGTGATTTATGGTTAAAATGATTGCTATTGGAAATTGTTATTGTGTTGCTAAAGGAACATTGAAGTAATTGTGCTAAGCATAGAACATACCATTGTTATCTAAAATTAACATGGTTTCACAGCCCAGGTGAAGACAAAGCCCAGGCAAGAGAGAGAAAAACAATCACTAAGGGAGGATCTATTAAACAAGATTGGACTAGCCTCAATGGCTACAACATCTTACTTCAAATTTGAGAATAAGCTCAAGGACAAATCTGACAATCATGCATGGAAGATGACTTTGGACTGGACTTTGGAAGAGCATGATGTCATGGACTATGTGCAGGGAAGAGTGGTAGAGCCTCCTTCAAATGCACCCACTACTGCAAAGACGAAGTATAAGAAAGGTGAGGTCAAAGTTAAGAGAATTATCATAGACTCCATTCAAAATCATTTGGTTGCCTATATTTCTGATTTGGGAACCATTTAAGGAGATGTATGATAAGTTGGTTGGGATGTTCAAAGTAAACAATGCAAATCAAATTCTCTTTCTCAAGAACAAGTTGAAGGACATCAAGATGGATAGAGGGGAGTCTATCCAATCCTACTTCATGAGGATCACACAAATTAAAAATGACCTTCTATCTATTGGAGAAGTTATTGCTGACAGAGAGCTCACTCTCATTGCACTTGGAGGTCATCCAAGATCATGGGATCTATTTAACACCACCATTCTCAACAATGTAGGATACCTAGTTTCAATGAATTATTGGCTAGATGCACTCAAGAGGAGACGAGGATGATGGAGAGAGACAAGCCCTCAAATGGAAATGAACCTACTACTTTCTTCACTCATGCAAAGAAGAAAAATAATGTTGGTCCAAGGAGACAGGGTCAAGGGTTCAAGCAGGATTCAAAGAAGGAAGGAAAGGTGTAATATTCCTAAAGGAAATTTACAATGATAAACAAAACAAACATAGCAAAAACACACACACAAATTCACAACACATTAAACACCCAGGAAATGCCATAAACTGCCCTAAGCTGAGTCATTTTATTAATATAAATGTTGGGTACAAGATAAGATTGGAATGCATGCACCCGGGGTTGCCCAATTCAAGCTAACAATGCCCAGGTGATGATATCAGCTACTCGAATACAAGTGTATTTGTCCCCAACGAAGCTTTGTGTTGCCCCTTTGAAATATGCATTGTTGCCTGTAAACAATGGCTACCAGGACCACCTCCGATGCTCACAAAATTTTGGGAACTTAACCTCGGGCTCCCCTCCAATAACCCACGAAGGAATTCGCCAAATGTTGACCTCGAGATTTCGGCCCAATTTACCCTAGCTCCTCAAGTTGCTCGGTATTTCGACCCACCTGTAAATGATGATGCTAAATGCCCCCAAAATGGTTGAGATATTCAACAATTCTCCTCCTGGATCTCCTCCACAAAGCTCAGCCCCAAATTCCTCTTCCTCCTTGTGTCCACGTGTGGCATGAAATAGAACTGCGCAAGCCCTACGTAGTATCTACTACATTCACTTCACAAACACACTGCAATGCTCCCGAATCAACCTGAAAATGATGGAAACTCCCTCCTAGGGCTGGAACTCGAGGTCCACCAAAGCAAGTGGGAGATTCTCGTCTGAAAATTTCGTGCTCAACAACACACACAGACTTGGCCTCCAAGACTCAAGTGGGGTCCCGCAACCCACTCTTCCTAAGTGAAAGTGCAAAATATGAAAAAATTGATATTTCCCCTTAACAATATTGCTAAGTGGGAATATCACAAAAGCAAGGTGCTACAATTATAACAGGTTCGGCCACTATGCTAGAGAGTGTCCTCACAAGAAGGATTCTCCAAGGGATGATGACAACAACAACAACAATTACAAAGGCAATGGCAATAAAAAAAACAACAGGTTCAATAATAAAGGAAAGAGGAATGCTCTCGCTGCTCGATATGGAAATGATCGACCTCCCAAAAGGATGAAAAATTCTAGGTATGAGGAAAGTAATGTTGTAGAAAAACAAAAGGAGTTTTATCTTATTTCCGCTCTATCTACTGCCTCTCCTCTGGATACTTTGGATCATTGGTTGATTGATAATGAAGCCTCAAGTCACTTCACTGGGTACAAGGAGGCCCTCTCAAATTTGATTGAAAAAAAAACTAATTTGGAGATCATACTTGGAGATAATGCCACCTACCCCGTGAAAGGGATAGTATTGTCACTCTTCACTTGAATCAAGGTCAAACCATTCATCTACAAGAAGTGTTGTATGTGCCTGATTTGAAGAAGAACCCAATATCTATTTTTGAAATGGAAGATAAAGGCTTCAAGGTAGCATTCATTAATGGAAAGGTATGTATTCAGCAAAGAAACCCTAAAGATGCATCCACCCTTGGATTTAGGGTTGATGGTCTCTATCAAGTTGGAGGAAGTCCTTTGGGAGGCATGACTTGCGATACTTCTATTCAATCTGCATTATGGCACAAGAGATTTGTCCACCTTCATTACAAAGCCCTACCTGGGGTAAGGAAAATGGTCACAGGTATGCTCGAATTCAACATAAATCACGAAGGGGAAACTTACAAGGGGACCATTCCCTTCTAGTGAAAGCCAAACTACCGATATTCTTCAATTGGTCCATTTTGACCTATCTAGTATGTTGCCCGTAACATCATTGGGAGGATACGTATACTATGGAATCCTTGTGGATGATTTCTCATGCAAAACATGGATTTCTTTCTTGAAGAAGAAGGATGATGTGTTCAAACAGTTCTGTTCTTTCCAAGCATTGGTGGAAAATAAAACAGGGAAGAAAATCAAGATGTTGAGGACCGACAATGGAACCGAATATGAATCAAATGAATTCAATGACTTTTGCAGAGATGCTTGCATTAAGAGGGAGACAATTGTTCCATACACTCTTGAGCAAAATGGAGTTGATGAAAGGAAATTTGAACAAATCATGGAAGCCACTCGTGTCATGCTCCATGATCAAGGTCTACCGAAGTTCTTATGGGCAGAAGCTGCCAACACTATCGTGTATGTCCAAAATAAGAGCTCGCATCAAGCATTAGACTTCAAGACACCTGAGGAAATCTTCACTAGTAAGAAACCTGATGTTTCTCATTTTAGAATATTTGGTTGTCCCGTGTATTTTCATGTGCCTAAAGAGAAAAGAAACAAGTTGGAAGCATCTGCGAAGAATGGTATATTTGTTGGCTACAGTGAAAATTCAAAGGCATATAGAATCTATGTGTCTGCTCAAAGAGATGTGGAAGTAAGCCATGACGTCACCTTCGATGAAGATACTGCCCTTGGGAAAGCCTAAGATTTCCCTATCCCAAGGAAGGATGATGATGCTACAGAAAAGTATGATGATGCTCCAATGGATGAGCCTATGCTCGATGTTGAAGGCCCGATGGATCCCATTGATCCACCTCCTGATAACCTTTGTGGTTCAAAGATACTCTTGAAGATGTTGAAAAACATTTTGCTCCAAGAGGGACATTTCGTGAAAGTAAGAAGTCGAATAGGTATCAAGGGTACTTGACTGCCATGAGTACTATTGTTCAAGCAGAACCATGCACGTTCAAAGAATCTGTAAAGCACCAAGTCTGGAAGGATGCGATGAATGAGGAATATGAATCTTCAGGAAGAATGATCTCTGGGATGTGGTGCCTAGACCGAAGGACAAGTTTGTGGTCACCTCTAAATGGCTTTACATAATTAAACATGGCGTTGATGGGAGTGTTGAAAAGTATAAGGCCATGTTTGTTGGTTGAGGCTTCTCTCAAAAGGAAGGAGTGGACTATGATAAGATATTTGCACCGGTTGCCCAATATACCACTATCTGATCTACCATTGCTCTCGTCACCACTCAAGGATGGAGTCTACAACAAATGGACATTAAAACTGATTTCTTACATGGCTCGCTTAAGGAGGAAGTCTACTTGGAACAACCACAGGGGTTCGAAGTACGAGATTGAAGGACACATGTATGCGGGTTGAAGAAATCCCCTAGGGCTTGGTATGAGAGGATTGATTGCTATCTTATGAAGTTGGGATTTACAAGGAACGATGTTGATCCAAACCTATACTTCAAAGTTGAAAAGGACATGCCTCTCATTTTGGTCCTTCATGTAGATGATCTCTTTCTGACAAGTGCAGACCCTCTCATTTATCATTGCAAGAGGGAGTTTGCTTCTGAGTTCGAAATGAAGGACCTAGGTATGATGCACTACTTCTTAGGCCTGGAGGTCTGACAAAGGCCAGGCAAGATTTTCCTTTCTCAAGGAAAATACATTGTGAAATTGCTCAAGGGATGTGAGATGGTGGATTGCATGTTTGTGTCTACTCTGATGGAACTCAACTTCAAAAAGCTATGTGGAAGTGTTGCTAGGCACGAATTGGAAAACCCTTCTGAATATAAACAACTCGTGGGGGCCCCGATGTTCTTGGTAAACTCTCGTCTTGACATATCCTTTGTTGTGAATAAGTTGAGTCAATTTATGGTCGAGCCTCGTCACATACATTGGATTGTTGCTAAGAATCTTTTGAGATATATTTGTGGCACAATCAACTATGGGATGAGATAGACTATCGAGAATTTCAGACTACATGGATATATTGACGCTAACTGGGCCGGCAATGTGGTGGATCGAAAGAGCATGTCAATATGTTGCTTCTCTTTAGGGTCTGCTTCGATTTCTTGGATGAGCAGGTAGCAAAAATCGGTTTCCCTAAGCATCGCCAAGGTCGAATACATTGCAGCTAGTATGGCTTGTTGTAAGGTTGTTTGGTTGAGGAAGCTCTTTAGTCAGTTATTTAAGCATGTGCTGGATACCACCGTAATCTTCTATGACAATCAAAGTGGGATTCGCCTTTCAGAGAATCTCATGTTCCACGACTGCTCCAAGCACATTGATATCAAGTACCACTTTATCTCGAATATGATACAACAGAGAGCAATAAGGCCCCAACATATTAGGACTAATAAGCAAGTCGCAAGCATTCTCACGAAGCCCTTAGGGAAAGTCAAATTCTTAGCCTTCTAGGAGAGACTTGGATTCATGGAAAGACCCTCCCATGAGGGTCCCGTTTGAGTTGAACACTGAGCTCTAGGAGCTCCTTGGGGTACTTTTTGGAGCTATTAGCGACCATGGGTTGAGTGGTTCACCTTCCCATATTGGTGCGCTATGTATAGAGTGAGTGGTTCACTTCCCATGTGACACCCCATGATGGTTGACATGTGTGTAGGCTGAGTGGTTCACCTTCCCCTACGATTGATATATGCATAGGATGAGTGGTTCACCTTCTTCTGTTGATGCCCCAACATACATCCTACCCATGTATTCTGGGACTCATGGGAAGTACCTCTCATCTGGCCAATGAATTGGGAAAAATGGATAGGGACCATAGCACTATAGATGGACGCATCATGTACTATCCTATGTCTAAGATGCATGGTGTTCAACGACTTGATCATTTAGGATCAAAGTTGATTGGGGTTCTACCCCTGGACTGACTTTTGTCAATGGAGAGTGGCAAGGTCTTGTGACTCACTCTTGACCAATTCTTCTTCATTATCACATCATTGTTCAACAAAGTTGAGACGAGATACAGAGATGGTTCACGACGACAGGATGGCATGATGATCAATGATGATGGATAGATTGACAGGTGTAATTCTCCCTAGTTGAGAGGGAGTCTTAAAATTGGCAACTAGGGCCAAATTCCACTATTGGAAAACTCATTTCATGGAGATGATTATTGCATTGAATTCCTCTTTTCGAGAGGACCAAAATCGACCTAAAGATCACCAAATTTGGACAAGCAAAAATGTATTTCTGAATTTATGCCCACATATGTGTGAATTGTCAAGGTCGGCCACATCATCATGTAGGCTCATGAAGCCCAAGAGACATGTCACTTCAACCTCAACAACTTGGACCAAGCTGGGATGTTTACCTAGGTTATGGCCCTTATTAAGGATTTTCAACTCCATCCACTCATGTACGATACCGAACACCTAGTATGGATTTCAAAATGGAAGCTTTTAGTTCTTTGAATGAAAAGATATTATGTGCCCCCATTCTTGTCCTTTTGTCCTGCTTTATCTATATCTTTGTTCCACCATTGCACCCATAAGGATTCTCTCCTAAGGTGTCTCCCCTCTATAAATGCTCGGAATTTTCAATAAAATCCTCTCAATACTGGAACCTCCCACTATTAAGTAGGGGAACCCACTACGATCTACTATCCGTCAAGTTAGATACCTTCCCACATGAATGAAATTTTCTATTCCCATCAAAGGAGCAAAGACCTTACCACTCCCTTTGTACTACTCTGCCTATATCTCTGCCACATGCTGAACAAATTCATCAGTAGCAGTGTTTTCTATCAAGATGATTCGAGCTTGTTGATTAATTTCAAAAGCATATAATCCTTTCATTACCCATCATTGTGCATAAATGTCATGTCGTGTACATAAATTATCATATTATGTATATCGGTCCAATGGTGTAATTGATGTGGCAATTCAATGTGGTAGCCTCAATCCACACCATTACATGCATGACTAGTTGTGGCAAGTAGTATCCATAGTCGCCCTATCCATCTAATAGTAACCTCTAGTCCTCCCCTTTGCTTCCTCTTGTTCTGAAATCTCCTTCCTCTCTTCACATCCTACCCCTTGCCTCCCTTTTGTCTGTCGTTAACAGTTGTCTCGATCTGGGGTCTAGGAACTTTTTATTAAGTGGTATAACTCCTCACTCTCTTGCGTGCAATGGCTTTGGTAAACGCAATTGTAGTTGCCAAGAAAAAAGCTCAGCTCAATTATTGCTTCAGCAATAATCACCACATTAAAAATAGCACTCTCATTTGTTTTTTCCAGTTGAATCTTCAATTATGCTTCTTCTCGCGGTAACTAGTGTGTTCCATAGTCACCAAAGCTACTATTATAGATGTGCATGTCTTAGTGGAAGACAGAGCATACCTAGGTGTACCAGATGTTGGGAAATTAGGGAATTGTAATGGACGCTTCCACCAAGAAAGTAGGCGGAACGGGGAGGAATCTTGAGTCTAATGCCTTTTCCTTTGCTTATGGCTTTGGATATGCCTTAGACGCCTAGAATGACACTGGAACTTACTCACAGTTCAATTGATGGTCTATTTGTGAGGTGGTGGAGGAACGTCATCCGAACATGCTACCACAAATTGTTAGAGAATTGTAATGTGGAGTATCAGTTGTAACAAACTCTGCAATTTGAACAAGACTGCAATATCTCACCTACAACATGGAAAACAATGAATTGCAAAGCATCGATTGCAAGGAGCTCTGTAATCGCATAATTATTTAATATAAAAAAGCCTACATAGTGACCAATACAAAAATCAATTTTTTAAATGATTAATTATTCCTAACAATTAAGTAAAATAAATCCAGACTCGAGATTTAAGTCAGATCATGTAAGAATGAAACCTATGAAAAAGGATATTTTAAATTTCAAAAAATATAATAATGAATTCATTTTTTTCTTCTGAATATATAAAATAAATATTAAAATTTGATAAAACATAGACTAAATATGATGAAACTGAGCAAACCAATATATGTTCAAAGGATTTTGACTGCTACGCAAAAACTATAGTCCCTAGCTAGAGGGAGGGACTAAAAATGTCACCATACAAAAATGCCTATAATTAATGTAACAACCCTAGTTCCACCCCCTAAATCAGTAATGTAGTAACCATGTAAAAAATGTGTTGGCTGGTGAGCCTGAGACTTGGGAGACTAGTAAGCCTCTATGTGTATGTACATGTTAGGCCAATGGACCAAGTTACAAATATGATTAAGGTCGGTGTGCCTATGTAATGTGTCTGAGGACCGCGATTACTAGGCTAGTGAGCCAAGACATAATTAGTCAGGCTGGTGCACCGAAAGTTGCTTCTAGGATAGTACGCTCATGTGTATGTGTGTCTATGTGTTGAGACCAATGTGCCCGCATGATTATGGTTTGATATTCTATGATGCTGAGAGGCCTGGTGTGGTAAACATTTTTAATTTATGAATATTAATAAACACATAATGCCTGCAGATGGACCTAGACAAAGGTGTATAGGGAACCCATGACTCCATGACATAAAAAGAGGTTAGGATGAAAAGGTAGTATTTTAATTATATTAAATAAAG